>PVIA01011851.1:0-41586 GCA_004024845.1 Tonatia bakeri
GGCCTGGTGGCTGCAGACGGTGTGGGTGGCCTGAGATACTTTATCCTAGCTCCATTAGTTGAGGTCTGGTTCTTGGAGTAGCCTCCCAAGGCTACTTTTGTGAGACCCCATGGGGTCAGCAGGGCAGCTGTCTGAAAACATCTGCTTCCAGGGGCCTTCCCGTCCCAGTACAGGCCTGGAGTATCTTGCCAGCTTCTCAAGAACCAGAGACCGACTGCATGTATCTCTGAAGGACTCCTTCACTAGGACTGGCCCCAAGAACCCTGAGTGGTACAGAGGGGGACTGCCACCTCAGACCCCGAGCCTGAGCCTCCAGGGCTAACCTTAACAAACGGCAGATGTGGGTGGGTCTAGAAGGCAAAGCAACCTGAGAGATGTCTTCACGCTGCAGCTCAGGTGCCCTCATGGCTACAGGGACCACTCCCAGGCGCCCAGACTTCCTGTGTCCGTTCAGCTGCTTTGACTAGCTGCCTAGCTGGGTCACAGCTGAAGGCTTCCCAATGAGGTGGAAGTGAAGCCCCCCTCAATGCGGGGCCAGACGGGGTGAGTCCCACAGCAGGTGTGGGTGGCTCCCATTCTCTTCCCAGGCAAGGCAACGTGAGCAGCCAAGCCATCCTGCCCACCTGGGTGCCCTTCAGGACCACAGTGTTTTCAGAGGAGAAACTGGTTTTCTCCCTGTACCTGATGGAGGGTAAGCAAAGAGGGCTGGCAGGGGGAGCTGGAGGGGAGAGCTTTGCCAGGGAGGGTCTCTCACATCTGCCTGTGCGCCCTTCAGAGAATTGGATCTCTAAGAAGAGGTCCCCCACCTTCCAGCTGGGAGATATAGCCCACCTCCAGGCCGAAGTTCGCACGGGCAGCCACGTGCCCCTGCGCCTGTTTGTGGACCACTGTGTGGCTACACCGACACCGAACTGGAGCACCTCCCCTTACCACACCATCGTGGACTTCCACGGGTGAGGGCTGGGCTCCCTTTCTGGGGAGCCCTCACAACAGCATGCATGGCCTGTGCTACCTTCCTCAGCCTTAAACCTCATTCTTCATTCATTCTCCTCAAAGCTGTCTCGTGGATGGCCTCTTCGAGGCTTCGTCTGCTTTCAAAGCACCCAGACCGGGGCCGGAGACTCTCCAGTTCACAGTGAACATGTTCCAGTTCGCTAATGACTCCAGAAACACGGTAACGCCTTTCAATACCCCGAACTTGAGGGGTCAGGCTGAGCAGGTTTACTCTGCTGATTTAGCTCACTAGCCGTGCTCTCAAGCAACAACTTGATAGCTCTGCCCGCATCCTGGTAACTCCACAACTTGCCAAGTGGACAAAGCCGTGGACTGTAGAAGGATCTTTCAGGAGAAGGCGTGGTGATATAACCCCTCAGTTAGGTAGAAAACCCATCGAGGACAGAGAGAATCAGAATCAGTGGTCCTAGAAATAGAACAAACTAGGAGAATAGGAACCCAGGTGACTTAGCTGACAGTTCTAATAAGATGAGAGCCAACAACCATGGCATTTGGCCACCAGGTCAGTGATCTTGTTCTTGCCAAGGTCAGCAGGGCCAAAACCCAGATGACGGTGGGTTGAGTTAAAGGAGTTGACAAAAGGAAGTGTGGGCCTCTTGGAGGCTTTGTAGAAGGGCAGGGAAAGCAGCATGAACTTCTCATACAGGGTAGCATCCTGAACCTGATGAGTGGCTTTTTGCAACCTGAATGCATCGGCATCACCTGGAGAGCTTGTTGAACTAGATTGCCGGGCCCTGCCTCCAGAGTCTGGTCCAGTAGGTCTGGACTGGAGCCTAGAGTCTGCTTTTCTAACAAGTCTCCCGCAGCTGTCACTGCTGATCTGGGGGCCACCCCTTCAGAACGAGGAAGCTAGAAAGCCCACGTGAAACTAAGGGGATGCAGCGTGGGAGCTAAGATGTGGACTGCTTCTGATGCCTGAGGTGTGGACAGGTGGGGCAGGAAGCACAGGCAGGACAGGCTTCTAGCTAGAAAGTGCTGGTAGAACCTTACAAGTAAAAATCATGTAGCTTTTAAACAAATTTCCTGAGAATAGGATCCAGGGGTGTGAAGTTTTGGAACAGCTGGTCAGGAGGGAGGAGATTAAAGTAGGGGTTCTTGGCTCTGGCTGTATACTAATCACCTGGAAAGCTCATCAAACACTCCTTGTGCTTGATTATACACAAATTCTTGTGTCTGGTGTATAATCCCATATATTTTCACTTAATTGGGGTGGGGCCTAGCAGTGCCTTTTCCCAACATCTTATGAAAATCTTCAAACACTAAGCTGAAAGAACTTCATAGCAAACGCCTATGTTTTTACCATCTAGGATCTGCCATTAATATTTTACTATATCATCCATCCACTAGTCTATCTTGTTTTGCTTGAAAATGCATCAGAAGCCATTTAAACTCCCAGGTGACTCGAATAAGCAGCTAGGTTTGCAAACCACTGTAGCAGAGGCTCAGAGGCTGGGAGCGTGCCTTTGTGGACAAGTACGCTGATGCTCGCTCACCTCGCCCAGCAGTTCTGTTCTGAGGACAGGAGTGCTTTGTACAGATGGTAGGTAGCAGGAGGAGTGGGAATCAAAGCTGCCAGTGAGATGTCCCGGCATTTCTGGTGATGGCCCTGGGTTGAAGGGTGCTGGGGATAAAGGAGAACAGACTCTGAGAAATGGTCCTGGTCCCCCACTTTGGTGACTTTGTAGGTCATAGGCTAACGGACACTTTTGGAGATAGGGAGTTGATGTTGACTTCAGAGGTGGCCTAGCGGGGAGGATGGGCATAAGGTTTCATACAGGCGGCGGCCATCAGCATGGGTAGAACCCGTGCAGGGATCTGCATCTCCAGGGGCTGAGAGGGAACTAAGGGACCAGAGGATGGTGCCAACTGGTGGAAGGTAGCCTGAGCTCTGGGAAAGCTCTCCCTCAAAGGCGGGCTCAGTGGCCTGGCTGACTGTGGCCATGGCACAAGGGAGAAGGAGCCCTGTATTCAAGAGCTGATGGGGAACCACCCTAGGATCTTAGGCCCCAATTCACATCAGAAAAAAGTGAGGAGAATCTGAGGGTAAAAGCATTTACCTTCCTGGGATAGGGACTCTCAAGGACCTGGAAGCCTTCTTGGTGGGGCAGAGAGAAGTGCATCGTGGCTTGTTTGTTTCTGGAATGGTTTGCCTGCCTGTGTATACTTGGCCACTAGGTGGTGGCCAAGGTTTGTGGCTCTGCAGAAAGCTTCATAGAGAAGGTGATGGAATTTCCCTGCCCTTGCACGGTTGGCAGAAGACTGTTGATAGGCCACCTAGAGTATAAAAGGGGACCTCTGGCTGAGGATGCTTCTGACAACAGGACCAGAGCCAACTGGGGCCCTGGCTTTGTTTAAATCCCACCTACCCCAGGTGGTCTGGGGGGTATTTGCCCCTTTGGGCTTGATTCCTGGCCCTGAGATTCTGACCTAATGGGTGTGGGTTGGGCCCGCTAAGTGATTGAACAAGCCCGGGAAAAACTGGGGCAATAAATATGACAGGTTCCAATTTATTTATTTTGTTCGATGGGTCCAATTTAGAATCCAATTTGCTACTTGCTCTGAAATTTTAGACAAGTTAATCTGACCTTATGTGGCCCCATCTCTAACATGAGGCTCTTCCCCAACCCCCAAGTGTTAAGGGCTGTATAGGAACTGACTTCATTAGTCAGTCATGCAGCTTAGAACTCCACCCAGTAACAGCTGCTTTTACTTCCAGGTATATATCACCTGCCATCTGAAGGTCACTTCGGCTGACCAAGTCCCAGACCAACTCAACAAAGCCTGTTCCTTCAGCAAGTCCACCAACAGGTAAGATGGGATTGGACATGGCTGGGGCAGAAACCCTAAGCGGCCACCCCCCCAGAACCCCCCACACCCCCCACCCCCCGCCAGTCCACTCCCCCATGAGAACGTTATCAGCAAACTGCTTCCTGCAGACAGCGCAGCGGCCTAACCCTCTCGTCTTTCCCTCTCAGCTGGGTCCCGGTAGAGGGCGCTGCTGAGGTCTGCCAGTGCTGTATGGAGGGTAGCTGTGGCATCCCAGCCCGTTCCAGGAAGCTAGTGGGACAGTGGCACAAGCCTGCTTCCCGCAGTCGCAGGCACGGTAGGTCTTAGGTTGATTACAGGGCTATTGCCCTCCCTTCGGTCCAGGATACCTGCTGTCACTTCAGGGTGACATGCTTCTTCTTTGTTCCCCATCTAAGGCTGCTTACCCCTGGGGGATGCAGTTTTGAGCTTTCTCACTGAAAATGTAGTTCAGCCCGCTGAGGCAGAGGAAAACCCCTGATCGGTTCCTGGTGAGGGACTAAGTGACCTTGGATACCTTGTCTTCCAGTGGCAGAAGAAGCAGACGTCACGGTGGGGCCACTGATCTTTCTGGGAAAGACTAGTAACCATGGCGTGGAGGGATCGCCCTCTTCTCTCACCTCTGTGATGCTGGGGTTAGGCCTGGCCGTGCTGGCGTCCCTGACTCTGGCCACCGTTGTCCTGGGTCTGGCCAGGTGGCGTCAGGCTGCTTTCCACCCTGTGATGTGACCTGTGCACTTTCTAAATAAAAGAAGTAGCCTCTGGGGTATAGTGCTGTGACTGTAGAGGAGGGCAATTGGGAGTGGTGGTGTGGGGGAGGGGACAGACTGTAAACAGTGCCACGGGTTCAAATCGCACAATCTAAGTACTGTTGTGCCTCTGGTGAGTCTGCCTGTCTACATAGTGGACAGGGCAGGCTGCTTTGTGAAGGCTTCTCTGCCCCTCATACCTTCAATTCACGCTCCCCACATAGGTTGCCTTCCTCCTTCAGCCCCTGGCAGGACCCAGCAAGGGTATGGTGCCCAGGGAGCTTGTGGCTCCTCTCCAAAGCGAGGGATCAAGATCGGGCTTCCTCTGCTGAGGGCTGCGATGCCCCTCAGAGTGGGCTGGCCCTCAGCTGGCTCCAACCTCACCCCAGGCCCAACTCATTCTCCTTCTCATTGGGCGAAGGTTGCCTTCCCTACAGAATCCTAGCTTTGCTAGTTACCTGTTCCGAGTCCTGGGGTCCTCGAAAGCAAAACAAGCTGGTACCTGCTGGGCAGGGTGGTTAAGCATAAACTGGTTGGAGCCCATAAATGCTGCATCTTATGGCTCTGTTTCTGTGGCCTCGGGTCTGATTGAGGTCAGGGGCTCAGCTGTGTTAACATGGACATGGAGGCAGATGTCTAAAGTACATTCAGAGCAGGGTCTTGTGATAGGTCTGAAGAGTACAGGAAGACCCTTGACCTAGGTCCTTGCTCCTCCAAGCGTGCCCTCCAAGCACCATTGGCATCGCCTAGGAACTTGTGGGAAGGGCAGCGCTTTAGGTCCCATCCCAGACCTGCGCATCAGCACCCTAACAAAATCCCTAAGTGACTCAGATATGTGTTGAATTGCACAGGGTCAAGGGATTTGCATCAGGGAAGAATCACATCCCCCAAGTAGGTTATGGTGTGCTGTGTGAGGAAGTGGAAGACTAGGGGTAGGAGGGTGGGCTTCCTGGAGTCAGTGATCCTGGAGCAAATCCTCAAAGATCTGGCAGAATGGGGAAGGTGGGTGTCCTGGAGCAATGCAGGGCCTCAATGTCCAGTAAGGATGAGGGGGAGGAGAGAGGGTGTAGGGCTGGTGAAAAGCCACTAAAGCACAGGTGGCAAACACAAGGCCTGTGGGCTGAATTCAGCCCTCCACCTTGATTCTGCCCAACTGCAGTGCCGAGCTCCTTGCCCCTAGTTAAGAAGTAGTTACATTTACACAGTCCTAAAATTACATTCGGCCCTTTGAAGGCAACCGTGAGGCCAATGTGGCCCCTGGTGGAAATGAGTTTGACACGGCTGCACTAAAGGCTTGAGTGCCATGGATGGATCATCCCTTTAGGAAAATCAACCGGAGCAGCGGAGAGTATGGCCTGGAGGCTGAGAGAAAGCCTGTCTGCCTATCACTGAGGGCTCGGGGGGTCAACGAACTGTAGGATGGGAATGTCTGAAGGTTGGGTGGGTAGAGTACATGGTGGGACCCTTGTTCCTGCAGCAGGACTCTTGGGGCCAGGTGCCTAGCCTACTGAGCCACCCAGCCTACCTCTGCCCGAGCCCATTTACTCCTGCTTGGCAACATCCTGTTTCAGATGAAGTTCTTCACCGCAGGGTGGTTGTGAGGATTAATGTGATACTTGGTATCCAGCATGTATTCAGTTCAAGCTGTTCTATTAGCAAAGGCTACTCTGAGTATCCTGGGGACACCGCTGCCCAAACACCCATCTGTTACTTGCCCTCATGTTCCCGGATGTTGCAACACCCTGGGAACTCATCTCATTCAACGACTGCTGTCCTCGGCAGAAAGGGGAAGTGGCTGTGACTGGTGTGGAGAGGAGCTATGACTAGCAATTGACCCTGAAAACTTGACCCAGCCAGTTCCAGGTGGGCCTCAGCTCAGCCGAAAGCTGGCTCAAGAGGCAGCCTCCAGCAGTATTGTCAGAGGGTCCTGCCTTCCCCCTCAAGGTGGAGCTTGGTTGGGAAAGGGAGGGAGACGGCAGAAGGCTGACCGTGTCTTGATTTCCAGGGCTTACAGCCTCTTCCCGTGTAGCTTCCTGTTCTATCCTGTGACACTCTGAATCAACACTTTTAGTGTGGGTTTAAAACGTTGCCTTTGCAGCCAGGAAAAAGGAGATGAGGTATGTTAAAAGGACAATAGGGGAAAAAAGTAAAATCATGATCATACAAATACAAAATGAAATTGTCAAAGTTCTTAACTCATACATTGAGGGGAAACTAAGGTGGGAAAACTGGTTCAAAGGAAAATACAAATAACCGATTCACATAACAGTAATCAGAAATGTAGGAATGAATTTGCTAGATGCACAAAAGGCTTCTTCCACGGGCAGAAATCAATTGCACCTCTAAGGACAGGATTATTTGCGAGTGTTTGCATTACTATTGATTTTTCTACAATTTACGGAGTTGTAAAATACCTTAAACAAAGACTAGGAAAGGTCAAACTCTTTAAAAATTTGTTGTTTTAGCCTTGGCTGGTGTGGCTCAGTGGATTGAGCACTGGCCTGTGAACCAAAGGGTCACTGGTTCGATTCCCAGTCAGGGCACATGCCTGAGTTGCTGGCCAGGTCCCCAGTGAGGGGTGTGTGAGAGGCAACGACACATTGATGTTTCTCTCTCTCTCCCTTCCCCTCTGTCTAAATAAAATCTTAAAACAATTTTTTTCTAATGCTCACCTGAGGACACTTGTTCATTGCTTTTAGAGGGGAGGGGAGAGAAAAACATCAATTGACTGCCTCCCAGGCCGGCTCAGACCCATCCAGACGGTCCAGCAACCTAGATATGCACCCTGAATGGGAACTGAAGCCACAAACTTGTGGTTATGGGAGGACATTCCAGCCAACCGACCCCCATGGGCCACACAAGCCCCGAACTTACGGAATCAGATGACACGAAAGGGTGCTGGAGAACACTCCGCAGTCTTTTTGCCCATTTTGAAGTCTTTCACAGTTTTTCCTCACCGGTGTTAGATTTATCAGGTATTTTCAGTGATGGATTTTTAAAAATATATTTTATTGGTTATACTATTATAGTTGTCCTATTTTCTTCCCTTTTATTCCCCTCTGCCCTGCACCTGCCTCCCACCCGCATTCTCCCATCTTAGTTCGTGTCCCTGGGTCATACATACAAGCTCCTTGGTTTCTCTATTTCTACACTATTCTTAACCTCCCTGTCTATTTGTACTGACCGTTTATGCTTCTTATTCCCTGTACCTTTTCCCCCATTCTCCTCCCTCCCCCTCCCCGCTGACGACCCTCCCTCCATGTGATCTCCTTTTCTGTGAATCTGTTCCTGTTCTAGTTGTTTGCTTAGTTTGTGTTTGTTTTTGTTTTTGGTTCAGTTGTTGATAGTTGTGAGTTTGTTGTCATTTTACTTTTCATATTTTTGATCATCTTCTTTTTCTTAGATAAGTCCCTTCAACATTTCATATAATAAGGGCGTGGCGGTGATGAAGTCCTTTAACTTGACCTTATCTGGGAAGCACTTTATCTGCCCTTCCATTCTAAATGATAGCTTTCCTGGATAGAGCAATCTTGGATGTAGGTCCTTGCCTTTCAGGACTTTCAATATGTGGGGGAGGGGTCAGAGAGGGAACGCTGTTGCTTGCTCAGCTCTCTGCCGGTTTTCGGTCACTTCCTCCACTACCCACAAGCAAATTGGGCCCTTCTGATGCTGATTCCCGGGTGGGTGGTTTTGTGTACGTTCTAGGACCCTGTGGGTCTCTCCAATGAACTCTCCTGTGAGGCTGGGAGTTTCTCTTGCCACCACAACCCCCACAGGTTTTTACCACCAGAGGTTTTGGGGCTTTATTTTCCAGCACTGAAACCCAGGGTTTCATGGTCTGTCTCACTCCCCAGTTGTTCCTCCCAGTTATGTGCACGCAAATGTGGGACCACCTGGTCTACCAGCTGCCGCCTCACTTGCCTGGTCTGCCAGCCGCCGCCTTGCCATGCTTCCTCTCCACCCCAGCTGCCCGTCTCCACCCCTCCTACCAGTTTGAATGAATGTTTCTTCTTTAACTCCTTGATTGTCAGACTTCCACACAGTTTGATTTTCTGGCAGTTCTGGTTATTTTTTATTTTTAAATTTGTTGTTGTCCTTTTGGTTAAGCAAGGAGGCAAAGTGTATCTACTTACGCCTCCATCTTGGAGGCAAGTCCTTTAGTGATGGATTCCAAACAGCTCCTAGGGGCTAATGGAAGTTTTCAGAGGAAGGTTGGATATCACCAGAAAGATAAAATTGTGTCTCCCGAGGGGCCTCTCACTCTCAGCCTTTAGGCTAAGAAGCCTGGCTTATCTATACATTATAAATTGATCCTTTCTCTTGAGCAAATCGAGATTGCAAACCAGGGTGTTAGAGTATTAATTTGTAACTGGAACACTATCTGGGGGTGGGGGTAACAGGTCAAGTGTGATTGTTTAGTGTAAAAATGAACTTCTCAGATGAATTCACTGAGTGCACATTATTTCGGATTTGTGGCAAGGGAACTAGCAAGGAAGAGCCCGTTCAAAATGTGTTCCATGGGGCCAGGACATACATGAGATGATACTTTTAGGGGAGACAGCTTCACTCCTCAGTGCTGCAAAGCCGTTACACTTTTGTTGGCTGTGTAGGTCACACTTGGGTCCTGGGCAGTCACCATCACCTGCAAATGCCAGGTGCTATTCAACAGAAATAATGAGCAAAGCAGCTGTGACTTTAAAAAAGTTTTTTTTTATTTACTTATTTTTAGAAGGGAAGGAAGGGAGAAAGAGAATTGAGAAATATCAATATGCAAGAAATACACACCTCTCGCATGACTCCAACTGGGGATCTGGCCCACCGGGAACTGAACTAAGGATCCTTTGGTTTAGCAAGCCAGTGCTCAGTCCACTGAGCCACACCAGCCAGGCCAGCAGCTGTGACTTCTAATCAGACACTCCCTCCAGGGTGTGGGACGGAGGACAATTAGCTGAGGCCCTGAGCAACAGAAGTCTGCCTTTCCAAGCAAAGCAAAGAGTCAGACAGTGCCGGAGCCCCTGCACCGTGGCACTGGGCCTTAGTGTCTGGCCTTTTCCCAAGTTTACTTTGATCTGTTCTTTCTCCAGGATGAGCTGGGAGCTGGTTCCAGGACTAGAGCCTTTGAAAGCAGTAAGCCCTGACACCTAGACTGAAGTTTAAGGACTTTTTTTTTAAATCTAAGTTTCTCTGGCCACCACCACTCCCCAGTCCATCGCCAACAGCCACATTCCTTCCTGGGCCACGTCATTCAATCTCAGTTGCTTGGGAAGATCTAAGGGCTACACAAGTCAGCCTTCGAGATTAAAAAAAAAAAAAAAAAGGCCGCCTCTCTGGGCAGATGATTTTGGACACAGAGCCCCTGCCAGGAAGGTTTCAGTTCCCACTTACTCCCTGGCTTCATGCCTTTGTGCAAGGCAAACCTAACCCGCTGTGTATATGTGAATTCTCACATTTCCCTAATAGGAAAAAAAATAGCATGAGTACACAGTAAATAAAATAAAAATCCCCCGCTCATCCCCTACCTTCTTGGAGCATTGTAGGTTTACTCCAAGAAACTGTGTACACCCACAGGCCTGCAAGTGCATTAAAAACAGACAGACAGACAACACTCTGCCCCCCCCCGCCCCCCGCCTCCCCGCCACACACAGGTGCAAGCTCCGCCTTACCCTCTGCTCTGAAAGTTCCTTTTTTCACCTTTCTTGTCTTTTTTACCTAACAATAGAACTGTGAGTCTTCCTCAATCTTTCTGCCTAGCATTCCAGGGTTATTTAACCAGCCCCCTTCTGCCGGATAGGTGTTTCTCATCCTTCGCTATGTATATTGGTTTGAAGTTCAGCTTGCAGGTGGCCAATTCTGTTTCCCTCATTTACAGCTTCCTCATTCTCTCCTGCCTAAAAACTAAAAGTCTCTGCTCCCTATATTCCCTCTTGCTGCTGCCCTATTTTGCTTCTTTTCATGATCAGAACTCTTTATTTTTTCCCAAATATAGTTTTTCTTTTCAGGTTATAAAAATGGAAACTATTCATTGGGACACACTCAAACGGTACAGGAAAAGTACAAAGAAAGCAAAAGTCACCCGCTATCCTGTCCCTTGGACGTTGCCATGTTGGGTAGTGTCCTTGCAGGCACACCCGGCCATGGGCGCCCTCATGTAAGTGGCATCGTTACACAAAAGTGGGTTTATCCTCTGCCGCCCCTCACTCCCTGCCCCATAACCTGCAGACACAAAGACTGTTTTGGGAGGAGCTGTCTATGTTCCTAGACTGCATTCCTGACCTTCATTACCGCAGATAAGTCTGCTTCAGCTCCTGCCTATCCGTGGAAACACTCTGTGGTTACCAATGGCCTCCGTACGGTAAAGTCAGAACTTTCTTAAAGTCAGCTGGCAGACTGAAAGATGAAAGAGCCCAGAACTGGAAGGCAGGAGCCTCTATCCCAGAGATAGGCTGCCCTCCCAGGGGACCAGCCTATGGGCCTCTCAGGAGTATCTGTCACCACTGAGCGCCGCCTTCCTGGGTTCTCCGCCACCATCCTCTCCCAGCGTCCCCCCAGTCTGGCATCCTCCCCTAACACCTCTACCTCTCACCTGTTCTTTAAAGGCCAGTGTTCCTTAGTCCTGGACTCACCTTTTCCTCATCATCTGTGTCCTTTCTAGGTCTTCTTAATGTCATTACTAGTGACTCCCAAATACCTGTCTCTACCCCAGATCGCTCCAGAACCTCACACCTTGTAGCTCTCCCCTCTCCCCCCACTCACACTCAGCTTGTTGACTGCCCCCCTTTTCTAGCATTCTCTCCTTCATGCAACCCAGTCTTCCTACTTCTGTGGAGCTCTCTACCCCAGCCTCTCCCCTGGACCCCACATTATCCCCAACTTGGCAGTCCCAGCAAGCACCCCCGCCAGCCCCAGAGCTCCACCTCCTCTCCTTTCCAGAGCCTCGGTTCCAGAACCTTCCCAGTCTACTCTCCACGTTAGTGTGTTGGAGTCTCTGGGAGTGTATGCTGTGAAGTTTTTGGCCAGTAACTTACTTTAGTGTTTCATTAAGGGAAAAGGAAGCACTTAAGAATACAACTTTTTTAAAAGCTCTCACCCAAGGATATGTTGTTATTGATTTGAGAGAGAGAGATCAGTGTGAGAGAGAAACATTGATCAGTTGCCTCCCATAAACACCCCAACTGGGGATTGAACTGCAACCTAAGTATGTGCCCTGGCCAGGAATTGAACCTGCAATCTTTTGTTGTATGGGACAATGTTCCAACCAACTGAGCCATCTGGCCAGGGCAAGAGAATATCTTTTGAATGTTAAAAGACTTTTCTAATATTTCAGACTATGCTATCTGTACTACTCCCCCAATGGAGCCAGTCATATGGGGGTGCTCAAATCTGGAGTTAAACACTACTTCAGTTTAAAGAGGAGCTCTGTCAATTGCCAACTGTGTGACCTTAGATGCATGGCTTAAGCTCTGGGCCTCAGGAGTCCTCTTTACAATGTACATAACAATAGCATCTACCTCACTGAGAGGATTCAGGGAGGTGATGCATGTTAAGTGCTCAGCACATACTAGGTACTTTGGAAATGTTGTAGATGGTTATAGTTGAGGAAAGTGAGACTGGGGGGAAGGGAAATGTTTTCATCCTAAACTGTAGCCATGGTAGTCATCTACTATAAATCACAGGTAAAATGCTACCCTTTATTTCTTGATGGAGATCTGGCTCTGGAAGTAATTGAGAGAATCTGACTTTTATGTGTTTCCCCATCTGGACTCAAGGGTTGTGTCCTCAAAGTCAGCTCCTGGATGGTAGAATCCTGGCTTAGGGTCCCAGAGACTTGGCCTACAGGCACTCTTTCTCCCCCTGCACTAATTTTGGGTGGGTCACTCACTCTTTCGGACCTTAGCTTCCTCTTGTATAAAATGAAGTTTTTAAACTGAATGATGGGGGAGGTCTCTTCCTCCATCTCCAGTAGTCTGAATTTTCCTCAAATCCCTGATACAGTAGGAGTGACATTAGATTGTGTACAAATAGTTAGCTAGAGTCCAAGATTCAGAAACTCTGTACCCCTGAAAATGTATGTAAAATGTCTGTGTGTAATGTGTGTGCACACGTGTGAAAACTGACATCTGAGCATTTTTCTGGGAATGGCCTACTTTAGCTTTGAAAAGCAGGTCTGAGATCCTAGTTTAGTCACCGGCCTTGTTTAGGCCTCATCACCTTCAATCTGGATGACAGCAACGATCTACAAACTGGTCTCCCCACTTCCTTCTCTTTCCCCTCGATCTGCCCTCCACCCACCACACAGCGTATCCTTCTATAAAATGCAATGCTGATTTGGTCATTCCCCTGCTTAAGTCCTTCCATTGGCTCCAGTTGCCTAAATTCCTGGCATGGCATTTAAAGTCCATCATAATCTTACCTAGTCTTCTCCTCATACTCATATCCTGCCACACCCTAATCCATTTTCTCTGACCTCAACCCCTTCATATGCCCTCTGCCCTGGCCACAGGGAACATTTTGCTGCTTCCTGAATGCATCAGGCACTTTCACATCTCTCTTCCTTTGCATGGGTTTTCTTATATTCCATCAGGCAAACTGCTGTGTGGGCTTGAAAAATCCAACTTAGGTGTCACCCATCTGTAATGTCTTCCTGACTCACTCCCAAAATTAGGTGTACCCTTCTATGCTCACACTTCTTTTTCATAACATTTATCCCACTATATTGAAATTGTGTGTTTTAGTGTCTGTATCTGCAAAGGATAAGAAATTCTTCCAGGGGAGAGATCAAGTTTCCAACTGACTTGTTAATCCCCAGTACCCAGCACAGGGCCTGGAAACATGTATGCACCAATAAAAACTATGTAAAAACAAAACAAAACAGAAAAAACAAAACTATGGCCCTGGCTAGTGTGGCTCAGTGGATTGAGCACTGGCCTGAGAACCAAAGGGTTGCTAGTTCAATTCCCAGTCAGGGCCCATGCCTGCATTGCAGGCCAGGTCTCTGGCTGAGGGCGAATAAGAGGCAACCATGTTTCTCTCCCTCTTTCTCCCTCCCTCCCCAACTCTCTAAAAATAAATAAATAAAATCTTAAAACTGTAAAATAGTTCTGGCCGCGTAGCTCAGCTTGTTAGAGTGTCGTCCCCATGTTCACTCGTTAGTGAGGTCCCCTTGCACCAAGGCTGTGGGTTCAATGCCTGGTCAGAGCACATATGAGAATCAACTAATGAATGCATAAATAACAAATTGATGTTTCTCTCGCCCTTCTTCTCTTTCTAAAAAAAACAATAAATAGAATTTGAAACTATGTAAAATAATCAGTAAATTAATGAAGGAGTAACTCTACGAGTGATCTGAGTGAAGAGGCTGAGGAGGAAAAGTGGATACAACTGAACAGGTCCCCCAGACCCCTCCCCCTCTCCCACTGAACTACATTTCCCAGAAGGCCCAGCGTCCCGGGCATGCGTGCCAGAGCTCAAGGAAGCTGCGACGCGGAGTTTCACTCTGGCCGTCTTCTCTTCAGAGTCCCAGACGCTGCCGAAGTCGCGCCCGGGCCGAGCGAGAGCTGCAGTCTGAGGGCGGCGGTGCCCTCATCCTGCCCCCTCGCCCTCCTCAGCTCGGTGAGAAGGGAACGTCAGGCCACCTGCCGGTCGCCAGAGCTAGGGTCCTAGGGCGCGGGAGAGACTAAGCTGAGCTGGGACCGGAAGGGGGCGGGTGTGGAAGTGAAGGAGGGCTGGGCTGGGCCGGGCTGGAGAGGAGTCCGGGGATGAAGTCCGGAGGGGGATTGAGAGGATCGGTCACAAGACTGGAGGTCTCGGAGGTGAGAGTTGGCGCTGGGGACTTAGGCTGGGTGCTGAGTGGGAGAGTGAACGATGGGGTGGAAGGCAAAGTGCTAGCAGGTGGAGGGCGCAGACCCTGGGAATTTGCGTGGGTCGGCGGGGTTGGGGGTGGACCTCTCCACAGGACTGGGAGGAGGCGGTGGTGATATTGCCACCGGGCTGCCCGTTAGGGTGCGGGTTCTGCTGGGGTCTGCCTCCAGCGGAATGACTCACAGGAGCGGGTGCTGTAATTTAGGGGACTTCGCCTCCTAACTCTGGTTCTCTGTCCCAAGTGGGGTCCTCCTTCCGGAAGCTCCTGTTTCCAAGGACCCGGCGTTACTTTTGCCGGGCACGTAATGTATGCTGAAGAGGATTGAGAGGACTTTTTCTGGAGCTACCTTTTCATCCCGCCTCTCTCAGCCAGGTCGCTACCGGCTCCACTTCCCTAAGTGCCAGTAGCAGTGGAAATAGTGTGCACAGACGCTCGGACCCTTAACGAACTCAAAATGTTTCTGCATGCCATCCCAGCTCCTCTCAAGTTTTAGAAGGTGGACTTCCTGGTAGCCAAAATTAGGCTTTAATTTAAACCATCAGAGTAAATATAACTAGACCCCTTGTTCATTGCTGTGTGATTTTAGCCAAACCTTTACTGTTTCTGGTGTGTTGATTTCCTGGATGCCTACACTACAGATTGATTTATAAAGTCCTTTTGGGCTTTTGTGTGAAAGGGAAGGTCTCAGGGTTTGGTTTTGTTTTGTTTTTTACAATCCCCTTGATTTTTTGAGTGGGCAGAGGAAGACTTCTGTGCCGTCTGCACTGCCTAGGGTGTTGGAACATGAATCAGGTGGTTTCCAGTCCCCACTCACAGCACACGGATCCACATCTGTGCGTTCATTTTCACTCACTGCTGTTTCTCAATTTAAAACTTGATCATCTTCTTCCTTACTGGCAAAGGTGCCTTGGAATTCGTGTCGCTGAGTCAGCAAGCCTTTCGGATTTGCCTGGTTTTTGTTGTCTGCATTTTATATCAAGATGGGAACTCGAACAAGTCATTCCTCCTAAGGATCTGGTGTCTCCATCAGGAAGG
This sequence comes from Tonatia bakeri, assembly GCA_004024845.1. Lineage (NCBI taxonomy): Eukaryota > Metazoa > Chordata > Mammalia > Chiroptera > Phyllostomidae > Tonatia > Tonatia bakeri. The sequence continues at coordinate 15,463 of PVIA01011851.1, forward strand.
GACAGTTTGTGCCAGCTCTCCAGAGAGAAAAGGTGAGAGCCATGGGGACTTTACACCGCTGCCTTCTTAGTCTGGTTTTCAGTAGAGGAGGTGGGGGCTGGGGAGGGTAGAATTTGAGGTCTCCAGGATGAAAGTGAGCCCTGGAAGTAGGTTGTTGATTGCCAACTCTCTCAAATAAATTCACGTGGCCTCTTGCCAGTGGCTTCTCCTGTTTAACCAGTCTCAGGGTGCTTTCTACGTGGTTTGCACTTTAAGACATGCTTTATGGGGTAAAGGACATAAGTCACGATTTCTGCATTTAACTGGAAATTTTTATTCCTTTTGTTGCATGAACCTTTACTGGGTGCCTCCTTTGTGTCAAGCCCCATGCTCAGTGCTGGGGTACAGTGAGGAGTAACAAGATCTCTGTCTTTTGGAATTTGATTGTTTGGTAGAAAAGACAGACAGACAGACCATAGACAGTGACAAGGTGTTGTCAGTGTGATATGTGTAGAAGAATAGGGACTCACAGGGCAGAGCCACCACTGCTCCAGAAAGGGGTAGGAGGGAAGGTGAGAAGGTCAGGAAAGCTTCTGGAAGCTGATGGCTAAAGTGAGTTGTGAAGCAGTAGGACTTAGAAAGTGGGGGCAGTAGCCTGGCAGAGGACTTGGCAAATGCAAAGTGGTGAAGCTGCCTGGCATGTCTGGGCCTCTGTAAGTAGTTCAGTGGCTAGACAAGGGATGGGTGAAGGGTAGAAAATGCTAAAAAGATGGGCAAAGGGCAGAGTGCGGAGGGTTTTGTGGGCCCTGCCAAGGCACTGGGGAGCAGAAGGATTTTAGCAGAAGAGTGGGGGGCATTTAAAATTCGTACACTGGCTGGAAAGTGTGGATTGGATTTGATTGGATTATTCTCTTTGTGACCGTTTCCTTTCACCATGCCAGCTTCTGGTAAGGGGGCGTGCACATGGGATTTTACCGTCAACTTATTGGTGGGCGTCAAGAACTGTAAAGGACAGGCAGAACGCCATGGAAGCTGATAAAAGGGTGTTTTCTCTCAATGGGGCACACCGGGACATCGTGGAGGTGCTGTTTAAACGGAGCCTTGAAAGTGTGGGTCAGGTGAGGCTGGGTGGCCAGGTGAATGGGATTCTGTGTAGAGCTGAGGCCTGGGGGTGTATGTGGTCGCAGATCTTCACTCAGATTCTTTGGGAGGGGCTGGGGAGAGGGAGGTATAGATGAAAGGGGGCATTGAAGGGAAGCACACTGGCAAACACTGTTGATGGGGGGCCAGATTGTGATGGGCTTCAGTGTGAATCCAAGGAACTTGAATTTTATTCCATAAATGTGGTGGAAGTGTGGAAGAAGCAGGATCAGAACTGTGCAGCAGGAAGCTCAGTCTTACACCTATCTCTGAGGTGGACTAGAAGGAGAGACGAGAGCTGGGGACGCCAGTGGGAGAGAATACTTAACCAGGGTGAGAGGCGTGAAGGTCCCAGCCAGATGCTGTGAGTGCGGAGGAGCTGGGGAGGGCGGGAGGGAAAGAAGAGAGTGAACCATGGCACCTGTGGGGCAGTGGAGGAGGGGCAAGACTCCCAGGTTTTTCTCCTAACTGTGGGTCGGAGTGGAGCCAGGGAACCCAGGAGGAAAAGCGGAATTAGGAAGAAGGATGGTGAGCTCAGCTTCAGACACATGGAAGGTGTGTAGGATGTCAACAGGAAGGGGACTGTGGGCCAGAGAGAAAAGTCCCCGACTCACCCCACACACACCTGCAGGAACTGTGCCGAGGCTTGTGCTGGGTGCCTGGGGCACAAAGATAAGTTCAATGGTCTCTCCTGTGTGTGTGTTTTACTTTTTACCTCAGGCTTTCTTACATTTATTTGCTGAGTTATTTTTAACGAATGTAGTTAGCTTCTGTATTCCACCCACTCAAAATAGAAGCTTAGAGTGTCGTTCTGTTAAACTAAGTTTGCAGGTTTAATCTCTGGTCAGGGGACATGCAAGAATCAGTTAATGAATGCATAAATAAGTGGAACAACCAATCGATGTCTCCCTCGCTCTCAAATCAGTAAACAAAAGGTGGCCGGCTCCTGCCATGGGGAGCTGTGGTAACTGTGGTAACCTGGAGGGTGTGTGCTAGCTGGTTGTTTCTGGACGAATAATGAATCTAGGTCAGGTCTGAAAATGTGGCCAACTTTTCTGGTTTTCAAGAAGCTAAAAATCTGGATTTTTAAAAAATGGTGAATATTTAAATTTTTAAACATCAGCTCAATTTTTTAAAAAATGGAAAACTGTGGAGGCCAAGAAAAACACACCTGGCAGGCCGATTTGTCCAGCTTCAGTTTTTCTTCTGTCTTGGTGGACTCTGGAAATAGATTTGGGCTTACTTACATCTGTGTATTCTTGGTCAAGTTGCTTATCTTCTTTCGTCTCACATTTATAAAACAGAGGTACTCCTTATCCCCCAGGATTGTGAGGATTAAATGAGAACACTTACAGTCAGCCCAGCACCTGGTGCATAGTATGCCCTTGGTCGGTCGCCGGTGTGGTTATTACTGCAGGTGGTCGGGTTGCTCCTGGCAGAGCAGCAGCAGCGGGCTCGTGGTGCTGGTAGGGGGTTCCCACTAGGGTTGCTGGGACCTGTCCCTGGAGGGGTCATTGCAGGCACCCACCAGAAGAGGAGCAGTCACTTCCCTTCCAGCAGCCCAGTGTGCAGGGAGCAAGTCACGTGTTAATTTACTTTGTCTCTGAAACCGAGTGAGTTCAGGGTGGCATTGGCTTGAGCCATCTCTTTTCAGGACAATAGCCCCATCTTGCAGTGTTCTCCTATTGCGATAGTTTAGGCACCTGGATGGTCAGTTTTATGCATTTTCTTGGGCCTCAGGGATGGAGATATCTTTTGGCAAAGAGGTACCGTGGTACTTTGGCAAGGCCTGTTAGTAGTGACACCCCACTGGGTTAGTAGCAGCCATTTAAAGTAATAATGGTAAGTAATGGTGGTGGTGGTTTGGTTTATATTTATGACCTTCTGAAAGTGTTAGGCACTTTTATTTTATTTTTTTAACCCTCACCTGAGGATATGTTTTTATTGATTTTAGAGAGCAGGAGTGGGGAGTGTGGGAAGAGGGGAGAAAAACATCGATGTGAGAGAGAAACATTGATTGGTTGCCACCTGTCCGTGCCCTGACCAGGGATCGAATTGGCAACCCAGGTATGTGCTCTGACTGGGAATCGAACCCGCAACCATTTTTGGTATATGGGACGATGCTTCAACTCACTGAGCCACCTGGCCAGTGCTAAAAGTGTTAGACATTTTAAAGAGATTTGTTTCTGATAATAGAAGTTACACTTTCTCACTTCAGAAAATGTGAAAAGTTCAGATATATAAGTAAAGTCGAACAGAAGGTCTCTTGTAATTTCTCTACTCAAAGGCAGCTGTTGTTAACATTTTGGTACATTTTTATTGAGTTTTCTTTATGCTTCCCTTTTGCCTAGTTAAAATAATGTTATGGTGAATGTCTTTATATCAAAGTTTCTCTGAATATCTTTATATCAAAGTTTCTCTAAATCTTCTTAGATAGATTTTTAAAGTTGATTTGAGAGAGAGAGAAAGGGGGGTGGAGAAAGAAAGAAGGAGAAAAACATTGATTTGTTGTCCACTTATTTATGCACTCATTGGTTGATTCTCGTATGTGCCCTGACCAGGGATCAAACCTGCAACTTTGGCGTATTGGGATGACACTCTAACCAACTGAGCTACCTGGCCAGGGCCCTAGGTAGATTCTTAATTGTTGGGTCAAAGCAAGTGAACATTTTTAAACCTCTTGATACATAATACCCAACTGTTTTCTGGAATAGTTTTATCCTTCCAGCAGTATGAAGTCTCAGTATACTATTGCCAGCGATGAGTTTTGAAATTAAGTTATTTTTACTACTTTGCTAAGCAAAAGGTAATATTCCATTGTTTTAAATTTGTATTACAAGCAATATTTCTACTAAAGAAGAACATTTCTTTGATGTGTTTTCATGTAGGATTCCACCTTCCCGGGTGGGAAGGCTTCCTGACAGTGCCCGGGTGGTGGGCTGTACCATAAGTTTTTGAAGGTCATGCTCTAGTTATAGGTCCTGCTCACCATGTCAGCTGACAGGGTGTGGAGTTCCAGGCCCGGCCTCTTGAAAAGAGCCTGAAAGTGAGGCAGCTTAGAAAATAGGACTTGAAGTCACCTGGTGTCACTGGTTTCCAATCCATGCTCCTCAGAACTCTTCTGTTCTGCAGAAGAGCTTACTGGGACTCTTGGGAAGTAGGAATGAAGTCCACCTCTGTGTCAAAAAGAGCACCCCTCATTCTGTGTTTTACATAACTATGAGTGGCACGCAATCACAGTTGGGGGAGGTTCTGCTGGAAAACCCATCCAACCACCTGAGTAGTAAGTAGAGCTTGGAGAAGGGGAGGTGACTGTCCCCAGGTTGCTGAGCACATGGGAGACCGAATAGAGCACAGTGTGTGTGACCCGAGACGCGAGGTCTGACCAGCTGTCTCCATCTCCACTCAGGACGGCAGAGGCAGGACAGACGCTGGCAGCAGTGTGGACCAAAGGGTGAACTGCCAAGTTCAGGTTTGGGCCAAGCTGTTACATATTTTGGTGGGCTTTGGAAGGGTCAGATGGGCTCCTCCCACACGTATTGGGAAGTTGACAGTCACTCAGTCTGAGTTTAAAACCACACCCAGGGCCTTCTTCCCAGAGGCCACAGCTGTAGTGGGATCCGTTCATGTGGTTCCCCCACCCGCATGCCCGCAGTCAGGCAGGATGATTCTCACTCGCACTCTTGTGCCATCTCACGTCTCGTTCTAAAGCTTTTCTAAGTCCTCTGGGGATGAGAAGATTTTGGGACACGTGCAGCGTTTTTCTTTTGTGTGAAAACACCTCTGTGATAGAATGGCAGCGTTCCTCTGTGCCTCAGAGGCACAGTGTTTGTAGTGGACAGGACTTTGCAGCTAAATTCTGTGAGAGAATACAAGGAAAGCAGGATGGGTTTTTTTGTTTGTTTTTTTGGTCAAAGTTGATGTTAAAAAATTTTTTTTGTTTTATCATAAAAAGTAATATGGCCACTGTAGGACATGTGCAAGTGCAGACACAAGTAAAAAAAAATCTATAATTCCATCACTGTTAAGTAACATTTTACATTGTTCCTTCTGGTCTTTTAAAAATTATTTTATATAAGGTAGAAAGAACATAGGTTTTATGATGTCACAGACTAGCCACCTGACCTTGGGTAAATTCTTAATTTCTTTCGGCCTCAGTTCCTTCATATGTAAAGTGGGAATAACTTCTACTTGCAGAGACGGTAGAGGGCTGCGAGAACTGGATAACAGAGGCACCACGCAGAGTGTGTGCCACACAGTAGGAACTCCGTAAACGGCGCGCCCACCTGCCTGAGAGCATAGCATGTGCGCTCTCATAGCCTGTATTTTTGATTTGTCATGGGCATTTCTTAGGTCCATAAGCTTTTTGTAAACATTTTTCAGGACTTGTAGTCCATCATTAGGATATTCCATAATTTCTTTAAGAATTCCATTGTTTTGAGCCCTGACTGGTGTGGCTCGCTTGGTTGGGTGTCATCCCACAAAGCAAAAGGTCGTTGGTTTGATTCCCGGTCAGGGTACATGCCTGGGTCGTGGACTCAGTCCCCAGTGGGGGCTTGTGTGGGAAGCAGCTGATTGATGATTCTCTCACACATTGATGTTTCTCTCCCTCTTTTTCTCCCTTCCTTCCCCTCTCTCTAAAAATAAATAAGTAAAATCTTTAAAAGAAGAGTTCCATTATTTTAAAGTGTTTTTGCTTTCACATTGAAGCTTTTTTCCATGGCTAATTATAATAATAATAATTTTCATAATTAAGAACACTAAATAGCCCTGTCATTAGGAGCTAAAACAAATTAGGTTTTTGAACCGCAGCTCCCCAGTAGCTGAGGTGGTAGAGAATGGGTGCGTCGACAAGGCTGCTATATGCTCGCAATTGCTGCATTTAAGTGGAACGCCAATGGGCGTTTCTGGGCCAGGCCTGAAATGCTGGTCTCTGGAGCAGAAGGTTCTCCTTTCTTTCTGGTGCATCAGACCCTCTGGGATATTGGGCATTGAAGAGCTGCCCTCCAGCTGTGGGTCAGCCCTGGCTCCGCCCGTGGGGAGTTCCTGTGCCAGTGGGAGGTGGACACTGAAACTGAGGATAAGCGGAGTGTAGGGCGCAGGTGCTCGTGAAGGCAGAGATCAGAGGGCTCAGGAGGAGGGTGCTGTGGCTGAGTCTGGAAAGATGGGCATGTTTGTTTGGGGGCTTCTCTGGAGAGAGGGCAGGAGTCAAGATGCATGCATCAGTGGGATCCATGGCTTGGATGTGGGAAATGGCTCTGAATGTTCTGGAACTCACTAGAATTTCATTTGGCTGGATGTAAGGTGGGGGCCTTGAGGTAAGTGGGGACAGCACCCAGGCACAGAGGGGCTATGTGCCATGACAGCTTCATCTCTGGGTCTCCAGTGCCTAGACAGGGCCTGGGCCATGGTGGGTCTGCAGTCTGTGGAGACCGAGCACTTTCATGAAAAGCTTTAGCTGAAGTTCTCAACAGTATTTCTCAGGCTGTTTGGCAGAGTTCTGCGAGTTGTTTGATCTGGGGATGTGTGGACACGCTACATGTGCTGATGTACAGGAGGCGTGTGCTGCCTGAGAATTGAGTGATGCCTGTCAGGAGTTGCCAGGAGGGAAGTCCGGGCTCAGGAGTAATTGACCCTGAGATTGGTCCTGTGGTTTGTACCTGGATGTGGTTCCAGAGACTTCTAATTGCAGGCACTGAGCTAATAAGCCAGCCAGCCTGCCAGCCCAAGGGCATCCCAGGTCCCGTCCTCCAGGCGCGATGTGCGCTTCTGTGGAGCAGTTGGCAGCTCAGTGGCAGCCCTGGCACCCACAGGTGTACTCAGTTATTTCAGGCCTGACTCATCACCTGTGTCCTCATGCCGTGCGGCTCGGTGCTGCCGTAGGCTGCTGCTCCTTACCCAGACTTGAGGGGCGGGAGGTTCTGGGGTTGAGAGGAGAAGGGAAAGGGTGGGAGGCCAAGATTTGCTGATAACTACTCTGTGCCGGTTTCTTTGCTGGGTGCTCTATGCACATCTCTGCTTGAGAATAGATTTTGGTATCTTCATTCCCAGATGAAAGGAAAAGAAAGCAAGCTTGGAGAGTTTAGGTACCTTCAGCAGAACGATACCACAAGTAGAGTAAATCAGCAGTGTGTCAATGCTAAAGCCTGTGCCTGTTTCTTTTCACTGCTGCTCCAGATCTGCCTTCCTCGTGGGGCAGTGGTCTTGGCCTTCTCACTGAAACTTTGATGTTATAGTGCAGTCTTAGGGACAGCAGTGAAAGCCCAGGGTCCCAGCTGTATCACTAGCCATGTAAGCAAGTCACTGAAACTGCCTAGGCCTTGGTTTCCTCATCTGCAAAGTGGGGATAAACTTCAGTGACCATACTTAAGGGGTTTGTATGGGAATCAGAGTAGATGGTATGTTAGGGAACCTGTTGGCACCAGGCCTGCGTGAGCATGTTGCAACAGGACTTGTGATGTGGGCTCCTCTCTCCCTTCATCCACCCCTCTCTCTAACTTGGGCCTGCGAGTGGAGCCCAAGGTAGAGTTTAGGCTGACCTTTCTTCTCTACGATAATGGGCATCAGAGTCAGATTGACCTGGGTTTGCTCTCTGTGCTGACACTTGGCAATATAAATGTGACCTACAGTAACAAGACTTCGATTTCTTTGAGCTTTGGTTTCCTATCCATAAAGTGGAAGAAAAATACCTTGTTAGTCTGTTAGGCTTAAATGAGATAAGTACATTTGGTGTTTGCCAGAGCTGGTGCCCTGGGGGACGGCTGTGATGTAGTAGTGCACGCACAGGCTGCTTTTCGTCTTCAGACAGCTGCGGGTACAGAGGGTCGTTGTCCCCTTACATTCAGCCGCGTTTGAACTAACGTGCGTTTAACGCTATGTGACAAAGCCTGTGCTGGGGCTGGTGATTTGGATGTAGCCAGGACAGACTCGCTGGGTTGCTGCTGGTTGCGGGAGGGGCGGGTAGAATGACACAACATCATCATATCTGTACATGTATATGAGCATGGAGTTCTGGGCAGTGCTCTGAAGAGGCTCGTGTGCTGGGTAGCTGGGAAAGCTCCCTGAGTAACAGGCTGGGCCTGAAGATGAATAGAGTATACAAGGGAAGAAGATGGCTAGACTGACTGGGAGAAGAATGTCTTGGAAGATGGGTGTAAAGTCACCAGGCCTGACCACTGGTCAGTGAGGCCCAGGAACAGAAAGGGAAGTGCAGAGGGGCCAGGCTTCGGCAGGCAGGAGATCTTAATGTTTATCGAGGACATCCTTCATGGTTAATGATGTTTCCTGGGGCAGCCTGGAGACTCAGGCGGAGGTAGGACCTATGCTGTGAGTTCCAGCTCTGCCGTTGAGCCCCTGGCTGTCTTTGAGCCTCAGTGCTTTTTGAGACACAGCTGTTTCCCATCTGTAGCATGGGAGACACAAACAAACCTGCTTTGGAAACTGGAGTCCTCACAGAGGTGTAAGGGGTCATCATGGCCTCAGTCAGTAAGGGACTTGGGTGACTCATGAAAATACATATGGTGAGAAAGGATACATTTAGTAGTGGGTCAGAGGGAACTTACTGGTAAAAAGACAGAAACTAGGCTGATAATCAGCACATAAGATTTACTTCACTGTATCTTCCTGAACATTTGTGGAGGTAGGTAGGCTGCTTGAGTGACTCTGAATTCTTCCTGGCTGCCTGAGCAAAGAGATAGGATCAGGTACTTGATTCAAGATGCCTTAAGGTATTAGGGGAAAAGGTGACTGACAAAGCACAGTTTTTCCCCTGCACTGAGGCTGACTGTGGCAGGGCCACGGTGTGCATTGGTAATTGCTTATTTGTCCTGTGTACAGGTCTGCTGGAAACACTGGGCGATGAACCGGAGACGCCAGCCCAGAGTGGTCTGAGCCATTTGGGAAAGCAGAGGGAGTCCTGGGGAAGATGGCCATGGCCCCAAGCTCTTCCCTCACTCAGGCGTACACCAGCCCTGTGGTAGTGGCTGTGTGGGAATGGCAGGATGGGCTGGGTACCTGGCACCCGTACAGTGCCACTGTCTGCAACTTCATTGAGCAGCAGTTTGTCCAGCAGAAGGGCCAGCGCTTTGGGCTGGGGAGTCTGGCCCACAGCATCCCCTTAGGCCAAGCTGACCCCTCGCTGGCCCCTTACATCATTGACCTCCCCAGCTGGACCCAGTTCCGCCAAGACACAGGTAAGACACGTTCTGCCTCTGGTGTGTGTTCAAGGACCTGCTTTGGGCTGGGCGCCATGCTAGGCGTTGCAGCTGCAGGATTGACTCCCAGAGCATAGTCCTGTCCCTGAAGTGCACGCGATTGGGAGGTGGGTGCTCTGAATGGTAGCAGGCACCACACAATGTGAGATGTGCAGTAAGCCTTCACTCAGTGTCGTTAGGTTCTGTGACTTTAAGTGAAACGATGTATAACAGAACCGGTTTTACCACAGGCTGATTGATATAAACAAGATTGAAGTTCCTGTGGCATCTCATCAGCATATTAATGAAACACCGGTTAATTTGAGTTCCTGCTGTACCTCTTGGTAGTAGAGGGTGCCTTGGGAGCATAGTGCAGAGGCCCTTCCAGCCCCTTTCCCCCTTATTTTCCAAACCAAAAGTGCCTGCTTCTGCCTACAGAGATCTGAGGCTCTCACTGGCAGGTGGTGTGCCGTGCTAGTTAAGACAGCCTGGTGATGAGTTCTGGCTGCAGTGCGCCATAACTGTGTGACCTAGGCAGGTTGCTTCACTTTCCTGTGCACTCATGTTTGGTTTTATTGTGTATTTTGATCACCGACTTCCTCCCAGAGCTTGCCCTGTCCCTGTACCCCAGTGCTTCTCAGCTAGGGGTGGTTTTGTCCCCCAGGACATTTGATAATGTCTGGAGATAGTTTTGATTGTCATGACTGTGTGTCGGGGCCTACCGGCAGCTTGTACGTAGAAGTCAGGGATACTGTTAAACATCCTACGGTACACAGGACCAGCCCCATGACAAGGAATTATTGGCCCAGAATGTTACTTGTTTCAAGTCTGAGAAGCCCTGCTCTGTCCCCTGTAGCAGCATTCTCAGGCAAGTGATCAGGATTCTAATCAGTTGGATGTAGATAAAAGTCCCTCCTTCATAATGTTTGCAGCTAACTGAGGAAGATAGCAAACGAGATGGTGCATAAGTTGTGTGTTATGTTAGGGAGCAGTGGGTGTTAATCGGGCGTGGAAGTGTAGTGTTGGGAAATGTTAAGTTGGGAAACGTTGATTTGAAGTTTGAGCTTCTGTGACACTGGCAAGGGAGGAAGACAGACCTGAAGGAAGGGCAGGAGGGAGGGACAAGTTTTGCAGTGCTTTGCAGTCTCTCAGAGGGACTACTTTTATTCTCAAAGAGGGAACCATGGAAGGATTTAGGCCGAGGAGTGACGTGATCCGATTTGGGGTTAAGAGCAGCCCCCTGGCTGGGGTGGGTGGAGGCAAGGGCTGCCTTTGGGAGACCAGGAGGAAAGTGATTGCGGTGACCATCTTTTGGCAAGTGCTGTTGGAAGCGTGCATGGCCTAAATTTATTTTTTTCTTTGTCTCTGAGCTTCAGGTTTGGTTTTATTAGGAATGTAAGCTAAGCGCAGGGCATTACCCATTATTTTGCTTCATGAGAAGTCAAAGGGAATGGTACAGCCATGTAAGAGAATTATGTGACAATCAATGAGTTTTACAGAGTTTTAAAGATATATGCTCCTGGTATGGGACATAGTGCGTGAGAATAGCAGGAAAGTTTTTCAGTTTGATCGTCAGCTACCCTGAATGTCTGTGCCTGGAAGACTGCATGGGAAGAAATGCATTGCAATGTAAATTGTGTGCTTTCCTCTTGGTAGTTGGATTATGGATGATTTAATTTTCTTTATGCGTTTTTATTTTTGATTTTTTAAGTGAGTCTACATAAGTTCCATCATTAGAAATATTTTTTAAAGCCTCGTTGAGTCTGAGCCTCAGCAGTTCTTTGACCTGAGCTTCCAGCATCCCCCACTCCTGCCCAGGAGCACAGACCCCCCTCCTGCCGCTCAGTCCCTTCGGGCCGCAGCTTCTTTACCTGAAGAGAACTCTCTGGCCTTGACCCAAAATTTGGAAAGAGCAACCAGTGCCAGCCAAGTGGTACCATGACCCTATGTACACTATGATCATATTTGTTTATTTTGGTTATAGACAAAATAATTTTTAAACTCTTTGTTTTGGGGGTGCTAGTATATTAACCATCTATATGTAATTACTCCTTATAAAACAGGCACCATGCGGGCTGTGCGGAGGCACCTGTTCCCCCAACATTCAGCCTTGGGCCGGGGCATTGTCTGGGAGTGGATGAACGACGATGGCTCCTGGATGGCCTACGATGCCAACGTTTGTGACTATCTGGAGCAGCAGGTGGCCAGGGGCATCCAGCTCGTGGACTTGGCGCCTCTGGGGTACAACTACGTCGTCAACTATGCCACCCACACACAAACCAACAAGACTTCAAGCTTCTGCCGTAGCGTGCGGCGCCAAGCAGGGCCCCCTTACCCAGTGACCGCCATCATTGCTCCACCAGGCCACACGGGAGTCGCCTGCTCTTGCCATCAGTGCCTCAGCGGCGGCGGAACTGGCCCTGTGTCAGGTCGCTACCGCCACTCCATGACCAGCCTTCCTGCATACCCTGTCCCCCAGCCTCCCCAAAGGACTGCTGTTTTTGGTGCCCACCAGGCCTTTGCCCCATACAATAAGCCCTCACTCTCTGGAGCCAGGTCTGCACCCAGGCTGAACACCACCAACCCCTGGGGTGGTTTGCCAGCCTCCTTGGGGAACCAGCCCCTTTACTGCTCCAGCCTCTCCCACCTGGGACCTCAGCACCATCCCCCAGCATCATCCACTGCCAGTGGAGCCAGGTATCTTATTTTATTGAGGGTCACTTTGTCTGCCTGTGTACCCTGTCAGCCAGCTTAGGTTTCTGCTTTTACTTAGTTGAGAAGACTCACCCAAAAACCTGCAGACCTGGCACCTGCTTTCTTCGTTGTTTCTGCTATGTTGTCTCCTATGTGTGTGCCACGTGGTGTCACAGCTGTCCCCAGCCTTGCAGTGCACAGAGCCTACCTGACCTCTAGGACTCGAGTGCTAGTAGTTGCCACACAGGTTAGAACCCATAACCCCTCCGTTCACTCAGGAGATCTGAGCTGTGCAGAGCAGCTGACCACCCATTGGATGTTTCTGTGTACCGTGTAGCTGGTACTGTGTGCCCGAGAACATTTCACTGACTCCTCTGTGCTGGGCACTGGGGACACAGACATGGAAGGCTCAGTCTCCCCCCGAAGCCCACAATCTTGTCCAAGGGGAGTGTGCAAGCTCAGCTTTGATGCTTAAACATTGGTTGAGGAGACAGCAAAATGTCGAGTAGGGGAGGGTGGGGGAGTGGCAGCAGGTGACATGGGCAGCTCCCGTGCTGATGAATTCCAGCCCGGTGTCTGTCAGAGCTCTCTGTACCTTGAGAAAGATGATGAAATAGGCCTCATCCAGACCATCTGGTGCTTTAAAGTGAGAAAAGCCCCTGGAATGGCCAGCTAGGCCGTGTTCCCGGGGTGCTCAGACACCTGTCACGGACAAGGGCCTTGTCAGTGACCATTATTGAGAGTGCTGGGTTTGGAGAACATTTCGAGGATTCAGAGTGATAGTTGGGATGGGAGTTGATTTCTGAGAGGGGGTGACCTAGGCCGGTGATGACTGGACATATGGGCCCACGGCTGCCCTCTTTCCCAGGGAGTGAGCGTCGTGTTGGTTTGCGTTGGTGTAGGCCAGGCAGCCAGCCCCATCCCTGCTCACTTGACCACAATGAGGGCCGAAGCTTCCTAGTGTGGCCGAGACCCTGGCAGTTTCTTGGGCTGCCTCTAGAATTTTTTCTTTTCCTTTTTTTTCTTCACATTTTTTTATTATTGTTCAGGTACAGTTGTCTCCATTCCCCCCACCACCACCACCACCACTCCTCTAGCATTTTTTCAGGCTAGGTTGCCAAGGACCCTACCAGCTTCTAGAAGACACAGTGACAACTGCCATTCAGTGAGCACACATTACAGCCAGTCCCAGAGCAGGCTCTGGGAGTGATTTCATTAACCCTCATAATGTCCACATGGTGCCTGTAGGTGAGCATATTGAGGGTGGTGAGGTTGAGAGCACAGCCAGCAAGTGGCAGAGCTGGGATTAAACCCAGGCCCCAGAGCGGGCCACGTGGGACACGTGGAGTTCTTGAAGCTTTCTTAAAGGCAGAAGGTATCCGGAGGGATAATTGTGGAGGAGGCAGACAAACAGGAGAGGAGTGGGTCCTGGGCAGGTCAAGGCATCTTCCTGGCATTTTCTTCCTCCAAGAGTTGGGGCATGTGGATCTGAGACTTTTCCTGGAAATTGGGAGTCTACGGAGGTTTCACTGGACCTTCTCTGCGGACTTTCACACAGACGTAAGCAAGCAGGACTCTGCTGGCTAGACTCCCCTGATGCCCTTTTGAGGCCCCTCCAATATGTGGGTCAGCCTCTTTTAGAGAAAAGAGTGCTGTATCTACTATCCCAGAATGATTATCAGTAGGGGCGAGAGTCTCTACTAGGTCGACTTTGCTTAGCCTCCTGGGGCTTCTTAAGTTCTTACTAATTATTTTGAAGCAAATTTCTGTAATCTAGATTGTTCTAGAGCTGGGATTCTGAGGTTGAGCTAGGGGATTTAATAGACTTGATTGCTTTCTTCTAGTACAGGGTTTCCATTGGTTTTCCCTCCCTAGCCCGGGGGCCCCAGGAGACTGTTGATGCAGGCCCAACTGGTACAGGCCAGGCAAGTTACTGAAGGGAAAGTGGGTGGGCCAGATGGTCTTACCTTTGCGGCTGGGCCATGCATGTCGCTGCCTGCCCTGCATTGTAGACCAGGAGGGAACCAGGCCAGCTGGCTGTGTTGGTTAAAACAGTCTCAAAGGGTTCTGCCTCCTCAGGTGGATGTTCATCTCTACCTCCTACAGCTTTTGGGAGCTGGGAGGGGCATTCTTTACTTGCATGGGCCTGTCCCTGCTTTGAAAAACTAGGTTTACTTGTATCTTATTTGTAGTGGGGCCCTCTCCAGTTAACCCTTCTCTGATGGATGTTGTAGGGCCAGAGGGGCCTTGATAAATAGCTGACATCTTAACCAAACAGGGACAGGAGGATTGAAGACACTTGGCAACTTGCTGTCCCTAGGAGCTGTGGTATATATAGTTCTTGAAGCCAAATGAACGTCAACAGCATTAGGTGAAAGTTGCCATGTGTATGAAGGAGAGGACAAGGCAGCAGGGCAGGCCTCGCCATGGCCGGGGGAAGCCTGAGAATCAGCTATGTTTACTGGTAGCCACTGGAAAGAACATGTGAATAAAATAAAAATTTGGGGAACCCATGTGGTTTCAAATTGCTTCTTGCTCAATCTGGGTAAAACCTCAGCTAACTGATTTTTTTATGCCCTGGGAGGCTTTCTGAGTAAGCAGTGATACATGAAGAAAGTGCATCATTTGTCACTGTGCTGCTGGATTTAAGTAAATTTCCTGGTAGCTGAAGTTTATCCCTTTAAGCACCAAAACTTGTGTTTTAATGATGTTGGATGGAAAACTTTCCAAAGCATGTCATGCACACTCTTGTCTTCTTTAATAGAGGGTGTGCCAGTTTGTTGAGAGTTTTAATGACTTGGGGTGGTGATTATGACCAGTCTGTTGCAGCTCTGGTGTGGCCAAGCTTCAGCACGCTCTGTTGCTGCACTAAATGTCCCTAGAAAATGGCTTTTCTAGTTTGCTTGCATCTGCTCTGTCCTCACTGCTATTCTCCTTTCCTCCAAAGCAGTGGTTCCCAACCTTTATGGCAACAGGGACCAGTTTCATGGAAGACAATTTTTCCGTGGACCAACAGGGTAGGGGATGGTTTCAGGATAATTCAGTTGCATTACACTCAAGCTCAGCTCCTGCCTGGTACCACTCCAGGGCCTGGAGGTTCAGGACCCCACTCTAACGGATGCCCTGCTGTCGGCCAGGCTTTTCAGGCTTGTGTGACTTGGAGTCCTAGGTTCTGGGTTCCTCCTGATTCACTGCAGGCCTCTGGGCCAGCTGTATTCCCTTTCCAGGGCTCTCTTTTCCCTTCTTAAAATTAAGGGGTTGGGCTTTTGAAGTTTCTTTTTGTTCTGATGTTGCTGTGGGCTTCAGGGTTTAGAGAGGGCCCTGCAGAACGTTGCCTGGCAGCCTTTCAGCTTTTCTGTGCCTTCTTTGCTCCTCTGAGACCTGGAAAACAGTGGACATTTGTATTGGGGTGCACATCAAGCCTCACAACTGCCTTGGGGGCCTTCTGGCATCATTCTCATCTTACAGATAGAGAAATTAAAGTTCAGAAAGGGGACTTGGCATGCCCAAGGGCACACAGCTTTAAGTGGGTATAGGCGCTGGAAGTGGGGTGTCCAGACTTCACATCTGATGTTCCTTGTACCGTACGTGCTGTCAGAGGTCCCCTGGTTGCTGCTGGCTTCCTGGCCTTTGGGGAGCTGGAGGGGAACCATGCATTTCCTTATTCTTCAGCCTCCTAGCGCTGCCCTTTGTCTGGGACTGTCAAATTCACGTCTTACGTTCTCGGCTCCATCTGGAAGCTCCAGAAGATGGTCCCAGACAGTAAGGCCAGGTAGGGCCTTGTAGGTAGACCTGGAAAGCGGAGAGACAGGGAGGGAGGCCTGAGGCAGAGGCTGAGGGAATTCTCAGAGAAGCGCACTTCGTGGAGCAAGTGGTGCCCCACAGCAGGAGCGTTCTGTTGCCTGAGCCCTTTGAGGATGGTGGAAGGGATTGGTGGCCTCCAGGGTTCTGTGTACTCCTGAGAGTCCCCATCTTGGGAACCACTGGATCCTTTTTCTGCTCCAGTTCCTCTCATCAGAGCAGGAAAACATGGGGAGGAGCTGGGGTAAGTTGTCAGGGGAGCGATCACATTGGGAGACCCCTAAGCTAATGAGACCCCATGGCTAATAGAACCTAATCATGGTTCCTGGTTCCTGTTCCCAGTTCTGGGTGAGCTGCCCACTGGAAGTCTCATTGCATATCTGTTTTCTGCTGCAGTTCTTGGGGGTGGAACCTAAAATTAGGCCTTGCCCCTCAGATTTGTGCCTCTGGTAAAGACCCCACTTCCTGGAGCACCTCTGGGCCAGTGGTGCCAAGCCCACTGAGTAGCCATAATTTTGTGCAGTTGTAGAGACAAGCTTTGGCTTTCCAGCTTTCTGTGTGAGGGCCAAAGCTCAGTGCTCCCTGGAGAGCTGGCTTGGTAGATGAGAGATGCCTGGAAGGGCCGTATCTTCTCATATTCCGTCACTTACAGGACCTGAGAATTGCAGAGACCATGAGAGACTATGTACCTTCCTTTTAAAAAACAGAATGGAGGAGGAAGACCTAGCCAGGTAGTTCATTTGGTTAAGAGCGTTGTCCCGATATACCAAAGTTGTGGGTTTGATCCCCAGTAAGGGCACCGGTAAGAAATAACCAATGAATGCTTAAATAAGTGGGGACAACAAATCAATATTTCCATATCTCTCTCTCCCTGTCCTCCTTCTTCTCCCTCTCCCCCTCCTCTTCTCTCTCTCCCCCTCCCTGCCCTCCTCTCTCTAAAATCAATCAATTTTTTAAAAAAGATTTTATTTATTTTTAGAGAGGGGAAGAGAAGGAAAAAAAGGGAGAGAAACAGCAATGTGTGGTTGCCTCTCACATGCACTGTACTGGGGACCTCACTTGCAACCCAGGCATGCGCCCTGACTGGGAATTGAACTGGTAATCTTTTGGTTCAAAGGTTGGCACTCAATCCACTGAGCCACACCAGGGGGGCAATATATTTTTTTTAAATGGAGGAAGGCTCAGAAAGTGCAGTAGAGTGAGGGTGGAGCTTGTTCTAAATTAAACATAACTTAATGGGCCAAAACCTTAACCAGGTGCCCTGGCTGCCTGGCTCAGTTGGTTGAAATGGCAGGGCAGGCACCTGCTGCTTATAAACCAAAAGGTTTCCAGTTCACTTCCCAGTCAGGGCTCATAGCTAGGCTGCAGGTTTAATCCCTCGTCAGGGTGTGTATAGGAGGCAACTGACCTATGTTTTTCTCTCTCTCCCCCTGCCACTGCCTCCTCTCTCTCTCTCTGAAAATCAAAAAACATCCTCAGATGCAGATTAAAGAAACCCTAGCCTGGGTGTCCTGAACACACATTACTTCCATTGCATTATCAGAGCATTCTGGACCCAGGTCCCCTGTTCTCTTGGGGTTGGGAGTAGAGGAGGAGGGCAAGAGCCTGCTATTTGAGTAGCAGGCTACACAGGTTATTCTTTTGGGGAGAACAATCCAGAAATGAAAACAAAACAACCTCTTTATGCCCTGGCCAGTGTGGCTCCATTGGTTGGAGCATCATCCTATAGACCAAAAGGTCACGGTTTCAATTCCTAGTGTGGGCACATGCCTAGATTACGGGTTTGTTACGGGTCCAGTGTGTATGGAAGGTGGCTGATTGATATTTCTCTCTCATTGCCGTTTCTCTCCTTTCTCTCCCCGCCTTCCCCTCTCTAAAATCAGTAAGCATGTCCTTGGGTAAGGATGAAAAACTTTATTCACTCAATTCACTCAGACATACCAGAGCACCTGCTGTGCTACAGACTGTGTGAGGTCCTGGCAGCTTCAGCACCGGCTGAGTGTGAGGGTTTTCTGGTTTGGATCAGAACCAGCCAGCTCCCCGTAGTTTCTGCCGACAGGATCTGTGACCCGTGGCTGGTGGTAGGGAAGGATCAGGGCAGCTTGTGGGAGCATGTGCTGTAACCAGGCAGGTTGTCGGTTTGCTGGCAGCTGTAAGAGCAGCGCTGTAGCCTGGGGCTGCCCATTGTTTCCTGAGCACCTTCCCAGCCCCTGGCTCCTGGTCGGGCCCAGTCGGAAGAGACAGCTATGCCCAGGCCCTGTCCTTGGGGAGCGCCAGTATGTATGGAAGGGCTCCATGCCTTTTCTTACTTCATCATTTTTAACACGTGCAGGGATGAGCGGGTGGACACAGGAATCAGGCTGGGGGGTATTGGCAGGTATCTTGGGCCATCCACGCCACAGTTGTTCTCCAGTGTGGGACCGCCCCCAACCATAGTGGCACGATCTGTTAACATTTACAGATATAATGGCTTAAAGCCAAATGAGCATCTTGAACATAGTCACTGTAAGAAGACAGCCCTCATTTTTTAAAAAAATCCCTTTATTTTGAACAATTTTAGGTTTACAGAAAAGTTATAAACATAGTACAGAGAGTTCCGACATCCTCCTTATTTCTCATGGTGACATTTTCACACCACAGTAGAGTTTTCGGAACCAGAGGGTCACCACTGGTGCAGCACTGCTTACTAAACTGGTCATCCCCCCGCTTTTCGGATTCTGTCCCAGGGTCCTGTGGGATCCCACTCTGTACCCAGTTGTCCGTGGCCCTTCTCCTGCCATCTGTCACTGTCCCTTGGTCTGTCTTCGTCTTATGTAACCCTAACTCTTTTGTAGTTACTTTGTCCAGTGCCCTTTAGTTTGGGTCTGCCAGATGTTTTCTCATGATTTGGACTGTGGTTGTGCAATCTTGGCAGGAACCACAAACATGATGTGTCCTTCTTGGAGCATTGCTTATATTACTGGCCATGTCAGTCTGCCTCTTGTTAGAGTGGCTTCTGCTGGATTTTTCTTCTACAGCTACCATAGAGCACTCTCTTTTTTTCTTTTTAAGATTTTATTTTTTTAGAGAGAGGGCAAGAGGGAGAGAAACATCAATTGGTTGCATTCTGCATGCGCCCCGACCAGGGACAGGGGCCGCAGCCCAGGCATGTGCCCTGACTGGGAGTCAAGCCTGCAACCCTTTGCTCTGTGGTGCGGCGCCCAGCCACCTGAGCTGCACTGGTCAGGGCGAGGGCTCTCATTTCGATGAAGCTGGACTGCTCAAAATTCTTTATCATCAGAGTCTCTGGATTTCCAAGGAAGACATATATTGACAGGTGAAGCTTCTTTGTAAAGAGATGAGACCTTATACACCAGCAGCCCCTGCCTGCCCTTCCTTCCTGTCCAATACCTGGCCTGGAGTTTGATTCTTGTCACTTTGTTTTTTCAGGGGAAGTAATGGTGGACAGGGCTCTGGGCTTAATTAACATCTTCAAGCTCGGATATTCAGATGCTGTAGGTTAGTTTGGGTCTGAGTGTGGTGAAATTCAGATTTCTTTGATCTTTTCTCCAGGTACTGTATCAGGAACTTTAATTATTAAAAAAAGAAAGAAAGAAAAAAGCCACTCTGGATGGTGTGGCTAAGTGGGTTGGAGTGGTGTCCCATAAACCAAAAGGTCACAGGTTCTATTCCTGGTCAGGGTACATGCCTAGGTTGCAGGTTCAGTCAGTCCCTAGTCGGGGCGTGTGAGACAACCAGTCAGTGTTTCTCACATTGATGTTTCTCTCCCTCCCTCTCCCCCTCTCTAAAATTCATAAGCATGTTCTCAGGTGAGGATAAAAAAGAAAAGAAAAAACACAGGCCCCTCACCCAGAAGCAGCTGTGGAAAGAAACTGTGACGGGCCCTCAGCAGTGCCACGTGTCCCTCACCTGGTGTTTCTCAGGCTTTCATTTCTGCTAAATTGTCTCCGCACACTGAGCTTTGCTCTCTCTTCTCCCCCAGTGCCTCCTTCCCCAGCGGTCCTGTGAGCAACCCTGGGAGCATCCCCGCCACTGTGCCCGTGCAGATGACAAAGCCCAGCAGGGTCCAGCAAGCCCTTGCAGGTAGGCACGCTGCTGCTGGGCTCTGGGGTCCAGAAGGACTGTGTCTGGCAGGACTTGGGGGCGGTGGGAGGACACTGTGGAATAAGGGTCTTGTTACCCTTTGTATTATGGAAACCTAAAGGGGCTCCTTTGGGGGACAGTGCCTTTTGTCATTGATGGTGTAACGCTGATGAGTGAGCTTGGGGTACCTCTCCTTTCTCTCTCGGGGTGGGTGCCCTGGTGTGGACCTTTCCCCATCTTTTAAATTTTCACATCACCTTGAGTTATGGTTCAAGAGTCACTTTTCTGTCCTGAAATGCAGGAGGCATTTCCTTAAAGAGGCCCAATGGGAAAGTTCAGAACTGTTTTAGCTGCAGTGACGTTTTGTGTCCAGCTAGATCTTTTGTTAATCATACATCTTGGAACTGTCTTTTTTTAGTTCTTTTTACAGGTGTTAGGGAGGCACTGAAAGTTATTTTTTAACTCATGAGAAACAAAGTGTCACAGAAAGGTAGACTGAGCGTAGTTAAGCTCTGTCATTTAAAGAGCAAAGCAGGGGAGTGAGGTGAGCAGAGTGAGTGTGTTCAGTGAGTCACTGTGGTGGCCCGTGGCATTGGAAGAGACAGTCCTGGAAGCAGGGAGACCCTTGTGGAGCCTGACTTCATGCCTCAGGTAAGCCAGCCAAGGCCTGATGAAGGCCATGGCGGTGGGATGGAAATAAGAGCTTCTGACTTGGCGGCAGGCTGGGCTGTGAGCGAGAAGGGCTAGCTTGAGGCCTGGGGTACCGCTGTGGATGGCAGTGCTGTGATAAATCGTTAGTGAGGATTAACGAGGAGCTTTGTAGGTATGTTGATTCACTTCTTCCAAGTCCCAGCTCTGTGAGGTAAGAACTTTTATTCCTATTTTATGCTCGAGGGAACTGAGGCTCAGAGAATTCCAAAATTTCCCCAGGTCAGCCAGCCTGCCCCTGGGGAGCTGGGCTACAGCCCCAAGCATTCTGTCCACTTAGCTGCTACACTGTGCCGCTCCTGAGTTGGTGGGAACGTTGGGTGGGGGCGGTGGCAATGACTGTGTGTAGACAGGCAGAACTGTCTTGGAGGCAATGGGAATTTGGGTATGCAACTCAGACAGTTTGGGGTGCGATGGGGTAGCCTCTGCCCCCCCCCCCGGGAGTGTGTGAGCAAATAGAGACCATGGGTAGAGACCACTGGGAAGAGAGCCCTTGAAGGAAATGGAAGGACCGGTCAAGGAGGTGATAGAAGGTGGGAGAATGGGGCTGGCCAGGCCCCAGGAGGGGAGAGGCCCTCCACCACCTGCTTCGGCTGCTTAGCGATTAACCCACTGCTGGAGCTGAGAGGACCGTGAGCAAAGGTGGTAACTAGAAATCTCCAGCCCAGTTTAGGTCTTTATGTGGCACCAGATGCCGTAGACATGTCAGACGTGTGTGTGCACATGTGCAAGGGGGTGCGTGTGTGTGGCGGTGGTCTGTTAGAGAAGGGTGAACAGGCCCAGCTCGCACACGACACAGCTCTGTTCCACTCTGTAAGCACTGAGGCTTTAACACATGTTACAAGAACCTCCAGAAGTGGTCTGGATATTGAGCAGCTCTGGCTCCCCTTCTGCTTTTGAGGCTGAGGACCCTCTCTGGCCTAGGTCCCAGACTGTTCTCTGTTGTGGCCGGTATTTTTGCCACAGCATCTTTGCTGCCTACTCGGAACACAAGGCTCTGGCTTATACCTATTGGTGGGGTCATTGTCCAGGGCACCAGAGAACAAGAGATCCCAGCCCAGCCCTCAAGAAGCAAGGCCTGGAGAATGTTCTCTCGGCCTGGGCTGTGCATATGGATTTGGGAATGTGGATTCAGGGGTGGCCGCAGTGAGGTGGGCATGTGGACACAGGGCTTTGCAGGTAGGTTTGCAAACAAGCGGCCATGCTGCTGGACTGTGCACCCCTCTGTGCTGGTGGAGGAAGTCCACAGGGGAGCCACCTCCGGGTCAGGTCGGGAGTGCCTCAGGTGACAGCTTCACTGGCTGCGGCCTGGCCCAGACCCCCCTTTCGGGGGGTTGTGGAATGGGCCCCGCCGATGCTGAGACTGGGTTCCTACCCTGTGAGGGACGAGGAGTACCTGCATTTATGCAGATGCAACCTGCCTGAGATCAGTCAGCCCCGGGGGAGCGGTGCTGGGCTTGGTCCCTGCTTGGCGGGGCAGAGCTAGGGGAGGGTAAGCTTGGACCTGAGCCCTGGTCACCGGATGAAAGGCCAACCCTTGGTGCCAGAAAGGGGTGGTCACACATCTGCCTGTGTACAAGACTGTGCTCTCCAGGGGCTGTAACAGGTCAGACGAGCGGAGGAAAAGCTGTGGCTCTCTGAGCTGTTACAGTCATACAGGGATATTAGGGCTTCGGACGGCTGTCCTGAGCCCTTGCTGTTGAGGAGGATGTAATGGTCCACCCTTGGTGTCCTTGACCACCCTGTCCACTGGACACTGCTTCTGTGAAGTGTTTGGTGTGGCATGATTTGGACACGTTCTTACAAGAAGGCTGACCTCTGCAGGCTTCCAAGTAGAGGCCTGTGTCTGTGACGCGAACTCAGGGGAATGGGTCCCAATTGAAAAGGGCGGGAGCGTTGTTCATGCTGGGGACTGGTGATGGTGGCCCAGGGGTGTCTTTGTCCTCCAGCAGGGAGGCGCTATGCACATCCTGTGACCCGGCCCTCCCTCGGTGCTCAGTGCTTGGTATAGGGGAGGCGGTCACAAAAACAGGTAACACATCCCCTCAGGTGGTAAGAATGCTAAGCAGGGTAAAGAGGCAGGGTTGGATGGGGGCGTGGCCGTTGTGGGTGGGGTGGTCAGGGAGGGCCGCCTGCTGAGACAGTGCTGGAGGAGAGGTCTGGCTGAACTGAGGGAGCTCATTGATGTTGTGGGGAGAAGTAATGGTCAGTAGAGGCCCGAGGTTCTGCTAAGGAGTTGTTCTCATTCTCTTCATCTTTTTGTCCCATGTCTGCTTGTCAGTCCACCTGACATTTAGTTCCTGAGGGAGTCCACATTTGAGCCCGTGAGCGAACCTTGGGACACTGGTGGCACTGCATTACCTGATGAGCAGGCACCCAGGGTCCGACTCTGATCCTTTAATGTGTACTTCGGGGTCTCCTGCTGAGCAGCCACCACAACATCCCCTGCCTGCCTTGGCTGTGCCACCCAGGCTGCCGGCTGGTGCCTGCTTCTGTCTTTGACTGGCACATTTGCCACTTCAGGAGCCTTTGTTCTGATAAACGCCACAATGGCTGGCCTGATGGATCCCAAGGCCAGGTGTCTCCTCATCCCTCTGAATTGCCTCTGGGGTGGCAGCTTCGTCTGCCTGGCCTGGGTGGGGAATGGGACACAGCAGGGCAAGACCTCCACTTCCTACCATAGGCTGTGCCCAGCCCCCTAGTCAGATTCTGAGTGCCCAGAATGCCACACACAGGCTGGTGCCCAAGGAACCCCAGATCTCCCCTCCCCCTTGGGAGATGACTTTGAGCCAGACTGAGGACAGGAGGGATTAGGGAAGTGGTGCTGTGGACAGCAGGGTAGGCTGAGGGGGTGGCAGGAGTAGGGACTCCAAGAGGAGGACATGCTGTGTTCCAGAAAGTGTCGGGGTCCTCAGGGGTTGTGAAGGGAGCAGTGTGGGGTGAGGGTCAGTTAGGACTTGAGGAGTGCCAGGCTGAGGAGTGAGGCTGTCCCTGCAGACATCAGGAAGTATGACAAGAACAGACAGTCCATCTCAGCAGAGCTGCCTGCTGCAGCTCCCTTCCCCTATGGACATGCACCCAGAGCAGAGGGGCTGTTTAAGCCCCAGCTGCGGGCCCAGAGAAGGAAGCCATGGCCTGGGACTTTTGCTGCTGCAGAAGAACAGTCACATGGGCCGTGGGGAATGCCTCAGTTGGAGAACAGGCTCAGGAGTTAGCCTTTCTGCTCGCCCACCCTGGCAATGGCACTGAAGCCATCTAGACAGCCCAGATGGGACATGGAAAGTGACAGTATCCCACTGAAGGCAGTGATTGGAGCCAGGGGGGTGTGCAGGGGGAACATGGGGAGCACTGAGCTGAGAGCCCACCCGTGTTACCGTAGCTTAGCCGCACCCTCCCATGTTGCCCTTCTGCTCTGTGTCCCTGTGCCTGGCATGGGGAGACAGCACCTGGAACTGCTCAGGAGCCTTCCTGGGTGGCAGCCTGCCTGTGTCCTTCTGAGGCAAACGGCTTCACCACCCCCTGCGTGCTGTGGGCGCAGGCTGATCGGTTGCTTGTGTGGATGCCTGTGGAACTTGGCACCAGGGCTCCGATGACGTGGGCATCTCACTGGTCCCTTGCCTGGAGCACAGTCCTGCCGGCTGAGGTAGGCCCTGGCAGCCTTGAGCTGCCAGATTCCCCAGGGAGGCCAGTGGGTCCTGATGGCCGTTCACAGTGCCACCTGGACTGAGCTTAGTGTTTGCAGACATCACGTGTCAAATGATTCCTCCTAACGTTTCTCCCCTCTGCATGTCTGATCTCGCACCTTGTGTAGGCATGACGAGTGTTCTGATGTCAGCCATCGGACTCCCTGTGTGTCTTAGCCGCGCACCTCAGCCCGCCAGCCCTCCCGCCTCCTGTCTGGCCTCTAAAAGTCACAGCTCAGTTAAGAGATTGAGGAAAATGTCCATGAAAGGTAGTTTCTGCTCACAAATACTCTTTGGCCTCTGCTCAGCCGCCTCCGAGTCTTGCTGCCTCTGACTCTCCTGCATCAGTCGCTCTTCTCCAGCTCCCACGGCCCTTCTCGTGGCTCTCACCTGCCAGGGCACGGGCTGCTCGCCTTCCTCCCTGCCCTCAGCAGCGGCGGTGGCCTCTTGGGAATCTCCTTTCCCCTGCAGTTCCAGAGTTCAGGTCCCGTCTCCCTGGAACAGCTGGAGTGCGACTGGCCTGTGTTAGAGGACGCTGTGACTTTGTGAACACGGGTGTGGATTGAGGCCTGATTCAGGGTGAGGGACAGCTCTGTCCCTTCCACAGGGCCAGTGTTTGTTCAGGAAAGGCCCCCAGCCCTGTCTGGTGCCCCAGGTGGGTCTGCTTCACAAGGGTCTCCCGATGACCACAGTTCTGCCTGTCACCCGTCTGAGGAAGTGGGAGTTTGGAACCACAGCAGGTTCTGTGAATTTTAACAAGACTTATGTGGAGGGGCCTGTTGTGGGTAATAAGTTCTAAACCCATTATTTCTAAAGCCGATTGTGCTCTGGGTCCATCATGGGGCCAGAGAAGCATGGACTGCTGAAAGTGACCTTCAGGATGGCGTGGTGAGCAGGGAGCACAGCCCTAGCTCAGGCATTCCTGGGTTCTTGTCTCCAGTACTTACTAGCGTTGTGATCTCACTCAAGTGTCTCCGTCCGTGGGCCGGTGCCTCCTACTTAGCTCATGGGTTGTGGAAGGAATAGAAAGCACACATGTGAAGCACCGGGCACGTATTAAGGGCGGCTGCTGATCACCTGATCACATCCACTGCCTGTCTGATCTGCACCCCTCAGGGCAGACGAAAGGCCCAGGGCTTTCCTTACCCGACCCCAGCCCACTCCCACTCTTACC
This sequence comes from Tonatia bakeri, assembly GCA_004024845.1. NCBI lineage: Eukaryota > Metazoa > Chordata > Mammalia > Chiroptera > Phyllostomidae > Tonatia > Tonatia bakeri. The sequence goes on from PVIA01011851.1 coordinate 40,917, forward strand.
CCCAGCAATTGGGGCAGGCTCAGAGCTCCTGACCCCATTCCAGTTCTTACTCTGCCTGGAAAGAACACAGGCTCTTGCCCTCACTGGTGTGGCTCAGTGGGCTGAGCATCGTCCCGCAAAATGAAAAGTCACCTGCTTGATTCCTGTCCAGGGCACATGCCTGGGTTGTGGGCTCCGTCCCTGGTCGGGGCACATAAGAGAGGCAACCAGTCAATGTTTCTCTCTCACATTGACATTTATCTTCCTCTTTTCCTTCCTCCTTTCCGCTCTGTCTAAAAATAAGTAAAATCTTTTTTAAAAAAAAGAGCGTAGGCTCTCAGCAGACCTCCTGGCCTTCCTGGGCTCAGATGGCCCTTTCACGGGGTTGGTGGTCACCTGGCTGGCTCCCCTGGGGAAATGTGGCTCACGAAAAGCTACCTTCAGTTTTGAAAGGCTGCCTGGGTCAGGGTGGGTGGGGGAATGGGTTGCTGAGCTGAGTCTCACCGGAATGGGGCCAGTGGCTACTCCTGGTGGCTGGGGTCCTGAGCTCATCTGCAGACTGCCCTGTAACTGCCAGATTTTTCTGAGTCTCCTCCCCAAAGTCTAAGCAGAGTCCCTGATTCCAGGACGGCCACTCAGTGCTGGTGGTGTTGCGCTTTGGCCTGGCTTTCTCACCACAATGATCAGAGTC
>PVIA01011852.1:0-41575 GCA_004024845.1 Tonatia bakeri
CACCTCCCCAGGCGTGGATTCTCAGTCTTAGAGCTAAGGGACGCCCTGTTTTAAGATGTTCTTCGTCACTGATACCTGAGTATGAGTTTGAAATCTCCCCCCCACACAGAGCCATGGAAGATTAGGAAGGCTCCAAGCCTCAGAGAGAACCTGGCCTGGGGGGACAGGGGCGACACAGGGACCAAAGGCAAAGGAAGGAGCAGCAACTTGGTGACTCCAGGGAGCCATGCCACTGACCTGCCCGCTGACCACAGGCAGCCGACCCTCCAATCCCATCTCCTGCCACATTTTCACGGGGCTTCCCTCACCCTGTCCACGGGAGCAGAGTAGGAGCATCACAGCCTTTATTTAAAGGTTTGAATCTCAGGGTCCTGGGGGACCAGAGTCCTGAGGGAAACAGGCAAGGAGCTGCAGGTGCCAACCAGCTAGACTTCGGCCCCTACCCCACCCCAGTGCCACCCCACTGGCTGGGGAAGGGACTCCAAGGCTGCACAGCCTCCACCCCTCGGGGGCTTCGTTTTTAGCTGTCTCACCCCTTCCACTAAACTTGTGCTTCCTCCGCAGTCTTCATGAACACGGCCATCCCCATTGCAGCTGTCCTCATCGTGAGTGGCCCCTTCCTCCATCTCCCGGTGGGGGGCGGGGCAGGAAGACTGGAACAAGAGCTCCCCCAGGGTCTGCCCTTTCTGCACAGGGAATTCAGAAGATGACTCAACAGTGGGGCTGGACACCAGACAATGGACTGAAAGTCTGTATACAGGGCCTGCCCCTCCCCCACTCAGAAGACAGGGGCCCCGGGTCTCCAGGCCTGGAGGACCTGAGGCTTAGTCTTTAAAGAAATTAAACTTTCTTTTAAAAATAGCTACCAAACATGTTTATTGTAGAAACGTTGGGAAATTCGGAATGGAAAGGGCAGGGAGAATTTAAATCACCCATAACCCCACTGGCAGCATCTTTAATGTGTTTCTTTCCAGCCTTTTTTGAAGGCACGTAATATGACCTTTTTGCAAAAATAGGACTGTGCTGCCCATGCAGTTTTGTAACCTGCCTTTTGGAATGTAAGACTATGGCACGAACAGTCTTCCATGTCATGAAATATTATAGTGGAGAAGGTTTTTCTAAAGTAATTTTGAGCAAAGCTGTGTGTGAACTCAGCAGTAGGAGCCGGCAGTGTGCCCCTCCCAAAAGGCCTGGGCCCTCGTGAGCCCACAGCCCCTTCACCCAGGAGCCCCATCCCTGGCTTCTGTGATGGCTGCAGTTCTTTAAAAAGATGCTTTTATTTCCCCCGGGGCCAGTGTCCCAGAGCTGTGGCGGGTTCACAACCTGTCAGGAATGCTTAGCAATTCACTTTGGACATTATTTACTGGGTTGGTTCTGGCCTGGCTTTTCAGGGAATTCTGGGTAACAGAGGCAACTGAGCCAGCTGGGTAGCCAGGGCCAAGCACTGTGACCAGGTAGTTATAATTCTCCTGATTCCATCTTCCCAACCGATGGGGTGCAGAGCTGACCTAACCTGAGGGCTCCTCCCTGGTCATCCATGGCAAAGAGGGGATAGGACAGGGAGGGAGCAGTCCCAGCTCTCCAGCTTGAAGTCCTGAACTCACTGGGGACATTGCCATGAGATGACTGTGCAGATGAAGGTGTCTTTAACTAGAAAGTCCCTTTCAGTCCCCTGATGCAGACCTCTTTCTTTCCTCCCCGGGGCTCGGTGCTTCTGCTGTGGGAGGGGCCCACACTCTGAGTCCCGCAGTCTCACACGTGCCTCTGTCCACAGACCTTTGTGGGCCACGCCAGCTTCTTCAAAGAGGCCGACTTCTCGCCCTCAGTGGCCTTTGCCTCCCTCTCCCTCTTCCACATCCTGGTCACGCCGCTGTTCCTGCTGTCCAGTGTGGTCCGGTCTACGGTCAAAGCTCTAGTCAGGTGAGAGAAGCGTCCAGCAAGGACACTGGACAGGCAGCTCGTGTGGCCGTCCCAGCACTCGCTCCAGTGACTGACGTTGGCAACCATAGCTGTTCGGTCCCAGGACAGGCCTCCCCATTGGTCTGGGCCTTGCTGAGCTGGTCATAGCTGGTCAGAGTGACAGAGGCCCTGGGTGGCTCCCCTCCAGGCCATTCCTGAGAAAGGACTAGCCACCTTACTTGCATACCTCCAGGGAGAGGGAATTCAATGTCGCCTCCAAGATAACTCTGTAAAGAACAACTCAATATTGAGCAAATTGGTATATCTTCATAAATTCCCCCCATCGGTCCTAGTTCCATCCTCAGAGTCACCCTCAAAGAAGCACCATGCCTTCCCCACAGCACAGCCCCTCGGATTTCAGAAGGTACCCACTGAACCTTTGCCTTCCCTGAGCTGAGCATCCCCTGTTCTTCCCACGGGCCCCAGCGCCTTCACAGCCCTGGTCAGTGGGCCACCTCCCCAAGTGCCTGCACGTCCTGTTCCCAACTGACCCACAGCCCAGGGAGGCCCCCACTTCCAGTCTCCCACAGGCTTTGCCCCCACCCTTGGGAAAGCAAGCCCTGTTGAAGCTTTCGGAAGACCTCCTCAGGCCTCTGAAAGAGGTACTTGAAAACAATGGGCTGTCATGTTTTGGGGAAAACTGGCTATGTCCTTTCTCACTGTACCCGAGTCCCTTCAGCCTTGAGAAAAGGGGCACCCCTGTCTCAGGGGACACTGGCAGGTCCTAGGCAGCTGGCAGGGAGGAGTAGCTCTTAGACTGAGGTAGCTGGTGGAAGAAGCAACTCACACGAGGAAGCTCTGGCAGAGGTTCGAGGACAGAAGGGGTAGAACTCAGCAGAACTGTGGTCAAAGGAACATCTAACCGAGGAATAGCAGGCTGGGAAAAGATCAGCTCCCATTTCCAGGGCCGGTGTGCAGACTCGGCTTCATTGGCCATGGCATTTTTGTTGTTGTTCTTTTTAAATATTTTAGTTGTTGTTCAGTTACAGTTGTCCCCATTTTCCCCCATCACGCTCTCCTTCCCTGCCGACCCTCCCCCCACAGTCAATCCCCTCCTTCATTGCCCTTGTCCACGGGTTCTTTGTACACGTTCCTCGACTTGACCCTTCCCCTTCTTTCCCCCATTATCCCCCTCCCCTCTGGTCACTGTCAGTTTCTTCTTTATTTCCTTGTCTCTGGTTCTGTTTCGCTCGCTGGTCTGTTTGGTTGATTAGGCTTGACTTATAGGTGAGATCACATGGTATTTGTCTTTCACCGGGGCCATGGCATTGTGATTTCTAGTGATCACCCCTCCTCCCCCACACCCACCCCAGCCCTGTGATTCCATGTAGAAACCAAAGGATCAAGTATGCTGCACCTGTTGGAAATCCTTTGTGCTGATTCAGAAACATTTCCACAAGCAGACACTCCTAATCTCTGTCCTCAGGTGGCTGAGGCCTTTTTAAAGAGGGAGATGAGACCTGGGGCTGAAGGTGGGAACAGGACACAAGGCCAGCTCCACCCTTCCCAGTCACCTGCCATTGTGAGAGGGCCTGATCCTGGAGCAGCAGGAGGAGCAGGCAGAGGCTGGCAGTCTGCTCCTGGTCAAGGGTGGGGTGATCAGGGGCGGGGCATTGTGCACAGGACGGGAACCAGGGGCCGCAGCCCGTTTAGAGCCTCAGACTGTTCTCGCCTGGGGAGTTTGAAGGCTTGCCAGGCCCCTGGCCTACTGGACATTCAGCAAAACAGAGGGAAGAGTTATGCAAACAATGCTCAAGCCTCCTCAGATAGCGTCCACACCCCTAGAGGGGAGAGAGGATGAACCAAAACTTTTGGAGCCTCCTCTGGGTCCATAGGGAAATTCCTGCGGTAGGGGGAGGAAGATTTCTCCTTTGTGAGTTGAGAATAATAATACACCTCCCCTAGCAGGGTTAAATTATATTCTCATAAAACATATATTGTTGGGCATATAGTGTGTGCTCAATAAATATTAGCTACTGTTAAAAACTAATTCTAATCCTAACTAACCTTAACACTGACCAACCTTAATTCCAACAGTAATTAATATTGTCCACCAGCAGCCATCTTTCAGTCTCACCAAACTTAACACTGAACTATTCCTAAAACTAACCAAATCCACCCTAATCTGGACCCTAACCTACTTCAGAGGCGTAGTCAACCCTAACAGATACTGGTCATACCTACGGCTCCCACCACGGGCGCCCACTGCTTCATCCCCTTTCAGTGGGGGCTTTGTGGGGGCTACACCTCAGGACTCAGAACCTTCTTGGAGCTGCTGTCTCAGGTTCACCCTCTCCCCTCTCCCCTGCTCCTGGCAGGGGTGAGGGGTATCTCTGTGCTTCCTCTGTAGCGTGCAAAAGTTGAGCGAGTTCCTGTCCAGCGCGGAGATCCGAGAAGAGCAGTGTGCTCCCCGAGAGCCTGCACCCCAGGGCCAAGCCGGCAAATACCAAGCAGTGGTGAGTGCCTGACCCCCCTCGCCACTCAGGCCTGCTGCATCCTTCCTCAGCCTTTCCTCACAGGAAGAGGGGCTCCCTTCCCGGTACAGCTCCCAGCCCTGTGGGCCCTCACTTCTCCTAACCATCCCCAGCCACTCAAGGTCGTGAACCGCAAGCGTCCAGTCCGGGAAGACTGTCAGGGCCTCACGGGCCCACTGCAGAGGCTGGCCCCCAACTCAGATGGAGATGCTGACAACTGCTGTGTCCAGGTGAGTCTGAGACCCTGTACCCCATGCCCGGCCCCCAACACCATCACCAAGAGGGAGCTCAGCACTGATGGGCCAGACCTGTTTGCTGAGTCCTCTGCCCTGAGGTCACCCTACCTGCCTGTAGGACCCGTGGGAGTCCCAAGACCAGGGACAAGTCTTCCATCTCCACCCAGTGCGGGGGGGACGTGTGGCTGCCCTCTTGAGGAGGGTGCCTTGGGCAGGGGTGGGCGTGAGAAGACAATTCCCCCACTCCCCTGTCCTGGAAGCGATCCAAGGCCTGGAATAGTGCTTTCTGGCCTTTGTGAGGGAGGAGAGATAATACACTTTGACACTGGGAGCCCGACTATCTTCCTGTTCTCTTCCGGGCGGTGGGCTGTTGCCAATGAAGGTCATTGGAGGCTTCTTCACGTGGACCCCCGATGGGATTCCCACACTGTCCAACATCACTATCCGCATCCCCCGAGGTATGACCCCGCTCATCCCTCCATCAGGCTCTGGGGGTGTCCCCCTTAGAATCATGTCTGAAGTGCCTCTCCCTGTGTCCCACCGAAGAACATGGAGAAGAAAGAAAAACCAGCATTTATTGAGTGTCTGTTCCATGTACACTCTTAGTGGCTGCCCAGGGGCATGAACACTAGAGAGGGGGTGGGCTCTGTGCTCGAGGAGTCCACGTGCCAGGTGGGAGTGCAGCAGCCAGGACAGGGTGAGACTGGGGCCTTGATGTCAAACCATCGGTTATGGACAGCGGGGCGCTTCGCAAAAAGATGAGACCCCAATAGCCAGGGGGGCATCATGGGAAAGGTGGGGCTTCTGAGAATGAGCAGGGTCCCTCGGGCCATGAGGCAGGCGGGCAGGGACAGCAGCTGTCTGGCAGGGACAGCAGCTTGAACAAAGCATGAAAGTGTTAGGGTGGTGGGGCCTGGGTGGCGTTCGTGGGACCACGAGGAGCTGGGCTCACACTGGGGAGCACTGGAAGGGAAAAGCAGGAGCTTCAGGTCGGATGGGGGAAATCATCAGTGAGGAAGGGCTTGGGGAGCCAGGAGGGCAATGTAAGTTTCCAGAAGGAAAGGTTTCCAAAGGGGAAAGGACTCCTTTGGGATTCTAGGTAGGAGGACAGCAAATGGGGGCCCCAGGGTCGGGAGTGTCTCTCTGTCTGTCTTTCCGGGTGGTGGTTGTAAGACTCCCTCCTGGCCTCAGCCCCACTGTGGCCCTCCCTCCCTGCAGGCCAGCTGACCATGATTGTGGGGCAGGTGGGCTGTGGCAAGTCCTCACTTCTTCTAGCCACCCTGGGGGAGATGCAGAAGATCTCAGGGGCCGTCTTCTGGAACAGGTAATGAACGCATCCTCAGGGCTCACTTAGTGGGGAGAGACTAACAGTGGGCGGGCGGGCGGGCAGCCCTCCTCCCAGCCACCCAGCTCCGTGGAAGGTGCGCTGTGCGTTTGTTGAGTGCCCACCGTGTGTTCCCTGAGTGCTCAGTACACGCTGTGAATTGTCGTTCTCATCATCATTAGTGCTTAGTAAACCCTTAAAAAGCTGGGTGCTTTGCCCAATCCTCTGCACACCATTCCATTCAATCCTTGTGACAACCAGCAAGGTGAGTACTGATAATAGCAAGGTTAACAGTTCTCATTGTATAGACGAGGGTTAAACTATTTGCCCTAATTCAGCCCCCTAATAAGTGGCTGATCTGAACTTTGAACTCAGTTCTGTTTGACTCCAAAGCCCATGCTCACTCAGCGGCACTGCCATCCACCGTGGGGAAGGCAACGCAAACATTGGTTTCTGGCCTGATCCTCAGCAAAGCTGGAGCAGACCATTCAGTGGGTGTTTTGAGGAGCCAAAAATAACCCAAACATGGGTTTCTGGGAAAAGATCACTATCTTAATTAAAGAGCCAGAACCTAGGCTGAGTCAATCATGAGTCTATTATTTACACCCACTTATTTCCACAAAGCACTGGAACCTAATTGATAAAAGATGCATATAAAATAGGAGCTTTTAAAAAAGTAAGATAAGAGAAGCGAAGACATGAAGAGGTTGGAAAAGGTGTTCGGAAACCTGGGCAGTAGTCGGCTTCAGTGGTCCACACACAACCTGGCTCGGAGCTCCCTAGTAGCCGAAGGAGAGAGGGACCAGATCGAGAGTTTTGGTGCTTGTTCAGGGATAACAACTGTAGCCATTTATGCAGACGGCGTGCTTTCCCCAGCAGTCATTTAGGGGAAACTGTCATTCCCTGTGTTAGGATTTTCATAAGTGTGAGTGTGGCACTGAGCAGAGAGGAAGACCTCGGGCCCAGTGTCTGAACACCTGCATGCGCTCCCATTCACTGCTTTTCCAAAATGCCCCAGAACAGTGTATGCAACAGGTGGCAAACTTCCTTCCCCAGTGGGGCTGTGAGCTGGCAGATGTGCCCCCTTGGGCTTCCTGTGACCCAGTCTCTGGAGCAGGGGTGTCCAGCCTGCAGCCTGCAGGCTGCATACAACCCAGGATGGCCATGTAGGCGGCCCATCACAAAATCATAAATTTACCTAAAACCTTTTTTTTTTTTTTTGCTCATCACATTTCATTAGTGTTTCTGTATTTAATGTGTGACCCAAGTCAACTCTTCTTCCAGTGTGGCCCAGAGATGCCCAAAGTTTGGACACCCCTGCTGGAGCCTTAATGCTAAAGGGGGCTGTGGTGTGTTTGGGGGCAGAGGGGTCCCTACCTCCATTCCCCATCTTCTTTGGAGGGTTTTCAACACAGCCTGATTAGGAAGCTCCAGGCATTGGGTTTGAGGTCACTCTGCCAGCCCTGGTACAAAGCTCCCCTTGGGGTTTTGGGGTGACTCCTCACCCTTGCCCATTGGCTGATGGCTTATGTCTGTGACCCCAGTGAAGTGTGAGCTAAAGAAAGGACCAGTGTTGATCGGGCATCTGCTGCAGACCAGGAGGCCCTTTGCTAAGCACACTGCAAGCATGATCTCATTGCTGCTTTCCACTAAGCCTCCCTCTGAGTCTTTCCACCCCAAATTGAAGTAGAAACTGAGGGCAGAGAGGTCAGGTGACGTACTGGTCAGCATGTGGAACCGGGACCCAAGCCGGGCTCTTTCCCTGGAGCCTGGCCTCTGCCTTGGACTGGGATTCTGTCCAGTCCCAGGGATTATTCTCCACCTTCCACGTAGAGGGCAAGCTGGATCCAGGCCCACTCTGAGGGCAGGCGAGCCCTTTCTAGATGGGACCTCAGAGCACAGAGGCTGGGGCTGCCCCTGGATGCCCCTGGCTGTGCTCCCTTCAGTGTGAGTCAACGCCCCTCTGAGTCTGGTCCCTTGGCCTCACTTTCTTCCTCTCCTCCCCAGCGCCCTCACCCTCGGGCACCCTCCCACCAGCATCAGCACCTCTCTGCCCTCTGCAGAGGCAGCAGACAGGCTTGGCAGGGGCTCAGCTCTGTCCTGCCTCCATCCCCACCTCTTCCCCAAGCAGTGCCAGCCCTCAGAGTCTGACTGCTGCCTCCTCTGTCCTTGGGAAGCTCAGCCCCAGCCTGGGGGATATAAGGGCCTCTCCAGGGCCATGGAGCACTTCCCATGAGCCAGACACTGTGCAACACAGTTATTTACTTCATTATCTCGGTTAGTCTCCTGCAGGCTGTGCGGCAGGAGTTCTTCTGGTCCCCATTTAACAGATGAGGAAACTGAGGTGAAACGAGTTGCCCAAGGCCACCCAGCTCTTAAATGGCAGAAGTGGGATTTGCACCCGAGTGCTCAAGTGCATGAGTTTTCCACCGCGCGCTGACAGAAAGGGCTCCAGGGCAACGTGGAGAAATAGCAAGACTGGCAGCCCACAGACCAACAGCCCGATGGCCGTGACGGCCTCTGCTGCTTCCTCAGCAGAGCCACCACAGGGTGCTAAGAGCTGTGCCCTCGTCCACACGCACTCTTCTCAGCAGGCAGCCCAGCTCCTGGCTCTGTTTGAGGTGGAGGGACGGGGAGATGGTGAAAAGGTTATTTCTCCAGAACCTACTTTGCCCTCCCCTGAGGTACAGCTTCCCTCCCAAGCACAGTGAGGCGCATCAGGATAGCTTGCAGCCAACCCCAGGAAGCTGTGAGGATTTGTTTGTGACTTAACTCGTGCTCCGGTGCCTCTACACTGACTGACCTACTCACTCACCCCGTGTTTACTGAGCATCCGCTATGTGTTCTCTCATCTGGGCACAGCGAGAGAGCTGCCAAGATGATTAAGACACGGCCCCTGCTTTTAAGGGAGGGAAGGGACATCGGCACCATCGTTCAGCAATGAACTCTGCGGTCAAGGAGAGAGGGCTCACGAGTGCGGTTTCCTCAGATGGAGAAGGCAGGGTGGGAGAGGAAGGTGTTCTAGGCTGGAGAATCAGCTTGCACAAAGGCTTGCTGCTGTGAAAGACTTGGTTCTGGTACCTGGAGGGGTGGGGGTAGTGGTGGAAGACAGGACTGCAGAAGGGGGCAGGCCTCCGGGCAGACACCCTTGCATGCCACGCCTGGGAGGTCAGATTTAGCCTAAAGTCTGTGGTGGAATCATGCTGGTGACAAAGGGTGAGAGATCGGAGAGAGGGAGACTCTAGGAAGGGAGACCAGTCAGGAGCTTGTTACGATGGCTAAAGAAGGAGTCTGGGCCAAAATAGTTGAGTTGGCTTCATGTTCTGTTTGTCTCTCAAAACCCTGCACACGTACACAGCTCTCTCCAGCCCACCTATCCTGGCCAATGAGTCAAGTGTGGGGCTGTGTGTTGAGGCCCCCCTATTATTTGCAGGAGTTCCATGCCTCAGACACTGGACCTCAGGTCAACAGGGGGATGATGTACTTGCAATGTGGACCAAGAGCAAAATGGCATTTGACCTGACAGCCCCTCTTGTCCGCAGCCAGAGTCAAGGGCTACGCCAGGCTGCTCTGATGTGTCTCATCCATACCAGCCAGGGCCAAGGCCTGGTGACCTGACAGCCTGAAGGAGTTCCAGGAGGCACGAGGCTGGGAGTTGAGGGATTAGATAGTACAGAGCGGAGAATGCTCTGGGGAGATTGGTTTGTTTGTACAACTGTGCATTTATTCCTTCAGGAGCAAATGAGCAGTGTGGCTGAGCAAGCTCTGGAGTCAGGCTGCCTGGGTTCAAATCTGTGCTCTGTGCTTTGGGAAATTCTGCCATTTCTGCACCAGTTTTCCCTTGTTACTCACAGAGTTGGTGTGAGGCTTAACCTGGCATGTAATAAGTGCCCTATAAACATTATTCTAAATATTATTCTTTGACCATGTACCTCTGTGCCAGGAACAACATTCCCTGATTGCTCTTTAATTGTGCCCCCACCTCTCTCCCAGGAGGGAGTGTAGTGAGCCCCCTGGGCACAGGGACCACATCTTATTTCTCTCTGTACCGACAATGGCTTTGCTAACTTACAACCTTCAAGAGATCGCCATTGTAAATGTGTCATTACATGTCTCGCCTTGCATGCCTTTGCCCATGCTGTTCCCTAGCCCAGAATCTCACCACCGACTTCTCCACCAACATTTGGAATGCAGGAGTCCCGGTGGTGCACGCCTCACACTGCATTGTGATTATCTGCCAATGCGTCTGTCTCCCGCTAGACTTTGAGCTCCTTGAGGATGGAGCCAGAGGATTATTCCATGTGTTACCCCAGGCGCCCGACACAAGATGTGTATTTTATGAACCCCTCTGTGCAGATACAAGCCTGGGCCCCGCCCTCAGAGAGCTCACAAGTCCCTGGTGGACAGAGGATGCAGACAGGCCCTACGGTGGGCACACGGGGTCCATCGGGGGAGGTCTGGCATTCCGGGTTGGAGGGTTACTGCGGCCGCCCTGAGCAATCTGGCATGTCAGCCACCTGGGTCCAGCGGCCAGACCCTCACTTCCATAATGGTCGCCTGCCCCTGCCTGACTCTCTGCCCAAATGCGCTGTGAACTTGAGAGTGCAAACTCTCTCCTTGATCCTTTAAAAGGAAAACATTTTGATAAGTCAATCTACTCAATGTAAATATACTCAGTTAGCAAATATACTCAAGTGAAATCTTTTCCCTGAAAATAAAGAATAGGGCCATTACTGTCTGTAGTAGGATGACGTTAAATGTCCCCAGGGAGCCAGCAGGAAGCTGGGCCCGAAGGAAAGCATGGGGTGGGGAAGAAGGCCCCACCTCCCTATGAGGAACTACAGATCCGCCTCACGTGGAGCCCCCTGCTCCCCGCTGCTGCCTCTGCCCCCACTATTATTATTTCTGTCTGTGTCCACTCAAGAGGCCTGGGCCCTGCTTGCCCCGGGCCTGCCTCAGCACACTTAGCTTCACACAGGTGTAAAGCCTGTCTCCTGAGACCCCTGATTCCCCAGGAGTGAGAAGTAGGCTCCTCTCAGGACTGTAGTCCCATTTGCCCATATAGTTCCTGGAGCCTTTGGGGATTTGGGCCCTGGGGACTCAGGTGCACCCCAGGCTTCCTAGAGGAGGCAGGTGTGGTGGGATGGTGGGCAGACAGAAGGGGCGCTGCGTGGTGCCAAGCTCGGGAACCAGATGGCCACTGGTTGTAGACCTGACTCTGCCACTCAGTAGCCATGTAACCTTGGGCAGGTCACTTCACCTCCCTGAAACATAGTTTCCTCATCTGGACAATAAGAAAACCCTTTCCTGTCTCAGAGATTAGCTGTTAGAATCCAACGGCATCATTTGGAAAGGGCACTGTGTGTGAAAAAGGTAACATTTCAGGGCAATGATAAGCCTGCCTGGGGCAGGATGAATAGAACGTGGAGATCTGTAAGTTTTAGCTTCTTCCAACCTCAATTTCCACCTCCTCCCTTTTTATTTGTTGCTGAGTTCTTAAATGAGTGTTGAGGCTGTTCAAAACCTCCTCCATCTGCACCTTTGGGACCAAGCACTGAGCTAAAAAGATGATTCCACACACCCCCACCCTGCCCTCCCCAACCCCGCCACAGTTTTCCAACCTTCTGTATTTCCCTCCAGCCAGCTACAAGCTGTATTTGTGATACATCCTCCCAGAGGCATTGTGAGGTCTGTGCCATTAGCCCCAGTTTACAGAGCAGAAAACAGAGGAGCCCCTAAGTAAAGGGACTTGCCTAAGATTTCACAACCAGCGAGAAGCCTCTCTGGTGCAAACCTAGAGCCCACAGTCCCTCCTCTCCTCCCACTGCCTGTGCCCACGTGCTGCCCTCTCCTCTCTCCCAGGTCCTAGCGCCCCCCTTCACCCCCACTGTCTGCGCTTCCCTCTTCAAGGCTCAGCCCCACTGTAACTTCCAGGAGTCCTTCCTCACGTCCTCAGATTTCTTCCTCCTCCAAACTACTTTTCAAAAATTACACTTTTCTCTGAGTCTAAAAGGATGTGCACTAAATTAGAAAAGATACACAAGTACAAAGAAGATAACAGCCGCCTAATATCCCCTCACCCAGAAGCTTCCAGACTTTTCTCTATGCGTTTGCACAGGTGTTTGCATGTACTTTCCCCTCAATTTTTCCGTAATGCTTTCTCGCTCCTGCTCTTCTTCTGGCCCTCATAACCCTCTGTGTGTGTCTGACTCGCTCTACCAGAGACTGTGAGCCCCGGGAGGGCAGGCCCTGTTCCTTGACTCAGGCCGACGCAGTCACACGCGCCCAGCTCACGGCTGGCTCGGGGAAGAGACCTGAGGTTGGGAAACTGAGGGAAACTGTCCTTCCAGCTCAGTGCTCGGTCCCCTAAGTGCAGGCATGGGAGGAATCAAGGGTCCCCAGCGATCAGTGAGAGAAAGCGTGTGCCACGTGCACCATTCTTTACTGTTCAGGTTCAAACGTAGACACGCTCGCCTTGGGAGGCTCATTCTAGGGAGGCTGGGACGACACTGGAAAGAGGAGAAGATGGACCTTGAGTCACCCACCAGCTTCCCCCTCTTCTCAGCTCTATACCACTGGGCACATTATGCAAATTTTAAGCCTCAGTTTCCCCATCTGTAAAGTGGGGTTATGAAATCCTCTTTGCAGGATTGTTGTGAGGATGAAGTGGCGAACACAAACGGCTCCACACGGCGCCTGGCATGAGGACGCCTGCGTTGCGTGCCGGTCCCCTGGCCTCTTCCGAAATGATTAACTTGTCAGTTAACAACTTCCGTTTATTACAGGTCTGTCATCAGCTCTGTGGGGGCTGAGAAAGATGCTCTTCCTGCCTTAAAATCCCACTGGGGGTAAAAGACACTGCAACTGATGAGAGACAGATACAGTCCATTATAAGGGCTAATTGAGCAGCGCAGACAATAATGTGAACTGAATTAGGGCGGAGAGCTCCGTGTGTGCCTGGGTCCTCGGGGAGCCCGCAGATGCATTTCCTCCCGATGAGTTACAGCCTCTGCAACTCTGGAGGCGGTCAAGGCAGCAGACTCCACAGATAAGCTTATCTGGGCTGTGGCTGCAGAGTTGGAATTTGTGAGCTTGGGGTTTTGTTTTGTTTTGTTTTTTAATCTGTCTCGTGTTACCAGCTTGTCCATAAATTCCACTATCTGATGCTTTAGGGAACCCAAAGCTGGGCTGGGCTGAGAGTGGAATGAGACCACAAAGATTGGAGACCAGTGATTACATGCATATCAGGGTCTCCGTTCAGTTCTGCCCCTTGGCTGAAGACAGAAAAGAGCTTCCTCAGGCTTCTGTCTGCCCTGTTTGTCCGTCCTGGTTTTCCTGACAAGAAGGCACTTATCAGAGCTAAGGCCTGTGTAATCACAGTGAAGTTATATAGCATGGTCATTAAGAATAAGAAGCTTTGGAGTCAATCAAATCTACTTTCTCTGATACTTGCTGGCTGTGTGACTTTGGGCAAGTTGCTTAGCCACTCTGACGGAGCCTTGCTGTCTTTGTAAGTGGGGACAAGCAAAATAACCCTCCCTCGTGTGGTTATTCTGAGCTTTAAAATAGATGATGCTATTACAGTGCTCATCACAGGGCTTATAAACGCTCGATAAATGTTAGCTGGTTTTAGGATCTTTACAGTAAGGTCTAAATGAAGACAGAGCAGGCTGTTTTCCCCCGAATGTGCATGTCGCAAGGACGCATGTCACTGGCAGGAGGCTGCTTCGGAAAGGGTGAGAGGTGGCCTGAGGCAGAAGACAGAGCACTGGCAAAACTGGTACCAAATTCAGGTCAGCCCACTCAGTGTTTTTCATACTGTAGTCCGCAGTATGAACACGTTTGATGGCACAGTCCTCTGCATTCGGGTATTCCTTGATAAACAAGAGAAACAATTTCACACCAAAAAATATACATCATGACCACACGCAGTGCTCATTGATGTTTTTCTTCTTTTTTAGTGCAGTTGCAACTCACTAATTTCAGATCCACATCTTGGGTCCCCTTGCACAGTGTGAAAACACCCATGAACTGATGGTGACCTTGGGAAGGTCCCTTCCCTCACTTAGTTTTCCCAAGTATAAAACGATCTCGGTGCCAACCAGCCTCACTGCCACTCGGAGTCGCACCAGGAGCACCGACGAAGCCCTGGCTGTTTGGAGGGTGCCCACCCAGGTGCTTCGGGGCAGAGATTGAGAACAGCAGTTTCTGCCCCAAGGAAGCCACGTGGGGGCCCTGGAGATGGGTGGGGGTGGGGACTATAGGGCTTGCTTCTCCCAGAGGCCCAGTGCCGTGGAGAGATTGACAATGGCATGAGAAGTGACTGGTGCTATTCTTCCCCCCCCCACCCCATTTGTGCCCCAGCAGCCTTCCTGACAGCGAGACGGGAGAGGACCCCAGGTACAGCCTTGGAACTGGGTGGGCAGTGGGCGCCGATAAAGGGAAGGGTCTGGGTGTGGGGTACAGTGGGGCGGGGCGGGGGACTGTGGTGGTGGGGACACAGCATATGGATGCAGCGCTGTGCGACCTCTGCAGTTTCAGGGGCAGGAGGCCTTGTAATGAGGCATGAATTCTCAATGAGTGCCAAATCCGCCTCCTGGGGAGAGAAAAAAATGTAGATGTTACAAGGACTTGTGGCCCTCCGAAGGGTCACAGTGCATAAACAGATATATAGTACGCTTGCGGTATTAAAATTTCACGGTGGGAGAGAGTCAGAAAATGAATCTGTGGTTGCCACAGGGTGGCGGGAAGGCCGGAAGGCAGTGGCCACTGACGGCGGCAGGGTTTACTTCGGGGATGATGAAAATGTTCTGGGAGCAGATCAGGGTGATGGTTGTACAACCTTGTGAATATTTTTTAAAAAGAAAGAAAGAAAAAAGAAAACCTAGTGAATAGGATGAGAAATATGTCAAAGAAAGGACAATTAGAAAAAAATTGTCTAAAACGGCCCTGGGGTTGGTCGTGAAAAAACAGCTGAGTGGGTCTGTGAGGAGAGAGGAGGGGTATCCCCCAGGTCAGACAAAAAACCTGGTCTTGTTGCTTTATGTTCAATGGGATTTAGGTTCTTGTTGTCTAGAAAAAAGTATCAAAGTAAAATAGATGAATGAGACTCTGAGACCCTCAAAGCCCTCCCCGACCTCCCCCTCCTGGAGACAGTCAAACACACTGCAGGGGGCGGGCAGTCAGGGTGGAAAGGCTGGCTCGACCTTGTTCAGTTCAACCTCTGGCCTTCGCTCTCCAGCACCAACGAGGTTTCCTTTCCCCATCTTTCTCTGCCCTTTCTGCCACCTTGTCCCCAAGGGCCAGGGTGTGATGACAGGCCCAGCCTCTCTGGCCATAGTGACCATAGTGCCTAAGCCAAAAACCAGGCCTCGTGGTCTGTGACAAGCATGTGTGTATGCATGAGAACGGTGGGCAGAATAGCTGGTCCGGGAGCAGGTCAGGCCAGTCCAGGCCACGTGGGCAATGCAGCTGACCACGTCTCTCCGGGCAGATCCCCAGATTCCTTGCTGTCTTCTGAAAGGGCCACATGAGGCTGCTAATCACACCTGGAGTCCTTCTAGCTCTCTATGTGCCACCCAAGTTCCATCCACTGTAGGCACCCACCCACAAGCTGTAGGCAACAGTGTCGAGCTGCCCAGCCAGGCCTGGCTCTGGCCAGACAGCACTCCCTGTCCCAGCTGTTTGTGTGACTGCGTCAGCCTGAGACCTTGGCTCAATGCACTTGAGCCCTGATGCAGAGGCTGAGTCTGGAGGAGCCATGTGTTGGTCTTCCTCTGATGCAGGAAGTGCCCCCTGCTTTAGCCTACACTAACGGTGCCTTTTCCCCATCCTCTCTATTACTCGAACTGGCCCTCAGGGCCCTCCTCACACACCCCATGTGGATTCTTGACACTACTGGGGTTCAGACAGTGGAGGCTCCCCCAGGATGGCCACAGCCCACTCCCACACCCCTCCGTGCAACATTTGTGGCTGCAGACTTAGTTCCAGGGATGATAAAGACATTCGTGCTGGGAGGCTCAGAATGTCTGTGCAGAGCTCAGTCCACTCATGTGAATCCTGAAGGTGCATCTTTCTTCCCCCACTGCAGCCCAGAGCGGGAGCCAGCAGCTGAAGCAGACCTCAGGTACTATGTCCTGGGCGCACCTGCCCTCCAGGGCAGGCTTCCTCGGAGGGCCCGTCAGGCCCGGAGAGCCCCAGAGCTCCCACAGGCCGTCTCCGGCCCCAGCTTCAGGGAGGAGGCCCGGAGGGAGGGCTCTCTGCTCCACTGGGCAGTTTGGACACCGCTGTGCCTCTTCTGCACATCCGGCTGCGTGCCTCACGGCAGGTCATTTTTATCTGGTGGATATCTCTGCCTTTTGTTAAATTTGGGGGGTTGGTTCTTAAAAACTTGCATCATGCAAAATATGGTTTCCTTGGCTCCACTTGTTTTTAAAAGTTCCATTTGGAAAGTTACCTGCTAACGTCAAAGTTGAACGGTTTGGAAGCTGTTCAAGAAAGGAGGAAACCAGGGGTCCAATGTTCACTTGATTTCTTCCTGGGCTCTGGGTGGAGACTCAGGAAGAAGTACAGACTGCAGGGATGTGGCACGTGGGGTGCAGGGCAGGGGCGGATCGAGCTCCCCCCAGTCAGCTAAGACCGGATGCCTAGCTCAGGCCCTGGGGAAGGAGGGGCCACCGAGGCCACACACAGCAGATTTCTGCCAGCCGCACCTCCGCATCCTAGCGCCACCCCACCCTTGCCCGGGTCCATTCCACCATCTCGACAACTGCCTCCAAGAAGGAGCCCCTGAAAATGCCTCCTCACTCCCACTCTGCTTTTCCCAGGAAGAGAGGCCCCGTGGCCTATGCCTCTCAAAAACCATGGCTGCTGAATGCCACTGTGGAGGAGAATATCACCTTTGAGAGTCCCTTCAACAAACAACGGTAAAAGCCCATCAGAGGGAGGCAGGCTGGGGGAGGAGAGACATCGATCATGGACAGCACCAGCTACCTGCCCCTGTCCCCCAGCTCCAGCCAGCAGCTCTGCCCCTCCACTGATCTCCCACACCCAGCCGCCCGCTCTCCAGCCCACTTATCTGGATTCCAGCCTGTTCCATATGGTCCCTTTGGAAACAGTCCAGATGTGGCTGGGCATCAGAGCGGCCCAACGCCCATGTGAGAGAAGGCGGGAGGAGAGGGAGATGAGGAATCCCCGCCACCCTCTCTTGTGGCTGGTGGGGAGGCTGAGCCAGCTCCTCAGCCTGTGCACGATTTCCCCTGCAGTGAATAATAACCACTAACATTTACTGAGTTCTTACCAGGTGCCAGGTGCAGTACCAAGCTCTTGGTACCCATGATTTCCTCTAAAGCTCACAACTAGTTGAGCAGGCAGGTACTATTATCATTCTCATTTTACAGATGAGGAAACTGAGGCTCAGAAATGTTAGGCAACTTGCCCAGGGCCACTCAGACCCTAAGTGACAGAAATGGATCTCAAATCCACGACTGCCTGACACCCAAGAACATGTCACTAAGACACCCTGATGCCTCCTCTGTGCACTCTGGCTGGCACCTGCCCAGGCGAAGAGCTGGCCAAGGAAGTAGGAGAGGAGCAGGCTGGGCAAATATTTGACCAGCCATTATCATTACCGCCTAAACCAGCCAGCAGTGATTTTCCCTGGCGGCGCCCCAAGCATGGGCTCTGACTGCTGCTTTCCCCACGGCCCAGGGACCACGCGCCCTCTCTTGTCACTTATGTGGCATGTTTGCTGCCATCTAATTCCATCCTTCAAATATTTAACTTGCTCCAAGACCGTGGAAGGTGCTTGCCCTTGGCTTTTTTTAAACTCACGTGGTGTTTGTTTGCACCCAAGCAGGAGGCCCATTAAAGCCATTGCTCACCCCGGGCACAGCTGCCCGGAGACTAATGACCCTCTGTGAGCGCTCAGGCCCCACTCTGGCCACCGGGCTGATCAGCTATGTCCCCACCCCACCCTGCTGCAGGTACAAGATGGTCATTGAAGCCTGCTCCCTGCAGCCAGACATCGACATCCTGCCCCATGGAGACCAGACCCAGATTGGGGAACGGGTTAGTAGAGCCTCCAGGGGGTTTTCTCAAAACCAGGGGCCTCAACCACCCCTACTTCCCACCCATCACCAGCTCCAGGCTCCAAGACCCTTCTCAGGGAGAGCAGGTACCTGGGAAGTGAGAGAGGGTGAAGCCTGCAAAGCTCCGTGCAGTAGGGTCAAAATGATCTCCTTGAGCAAGGACAGTTTTCAGCCCTGCTTGGTGCAGAGGTCAGTTTAGTGCCTTCCCAGGCTGGAGATGACTGACATCTCCTTCAGCCATGCCCCAAGTGTATCCTGGGAGCTCCATGTACTGCACTAAGCTTAGCATTACCCTCCCCCTGTTTGCTCTCCAGGTGGGACCGTAGGATTCTCCTGTGGCTGCCCTCCTGTGTTTGATGAAATCCCTATGTCCTCTGTCATGGGTTTCACTGGTAGGATGGTGCCTTGCACCTATATGCTGACTCTTCATAGACTTGGAGGTTAGATTCCCCACTTCCCAGTGAGATCAGTGAACATGTACAAGTCCCTTCTCTCTGCAAAGTGAAGGGGGAACAAAGAGGTGGACAGAGCCAGGCCTCTACCCCAAAGAGCTCACAGTCAAGGAGGGGCCAGGACAGTCTCTCCTGAAGGGCTTTGAGGGCATGACCTTTCCTCCGCTTTGGTGACAGGGCATCAACCTGTCTGGTGGTCAGCGCCAGCGGATCAGCGTGGCCCGAGCCCTCTACCAGCATACCAACGTCGTCTTCCTGGTGAGTGCACCAGCTCGCACCTCCCTAGGGCCCTCGCTTCTGATTTGTCTCCCTGGCTCATTGCCCGCACACACACGCACCCCATCACCCAGCTGCGTTCCTCAGGAGCACACTTTTCCTGCCAGAGATATTACTTATCCATCTTATTGATGGGGAAACTGAGGCAAGGATAGCACAAACGACCCACGGTGACTTCACATTGAACTCCAAGGGAAGGCGAGTAGTCATTACGGGCCACCGCTCTGCAGGACCGGCCCAACCCCTCAGTACTCATGCAGCCTGACTGTAAGGATGGCCAGGACGTGGGGTGTGTGCTGCCGCTGCCCATCTCATGCCCACAGCAGACATTGCTAGTTGATCACAGACTTTTCCCCCACGGAACCTTAATTTGGCCTCAGGAGCCTTCTCAACACAGCACTCTGGGTAACCACCAGCAACCAGACAGGAAATGACACTTACTAGCCATCCCTGTCCTACTCCATGCCAAGTTCTGAGTTAGGTGCTTTGGTTGATCTGAAGAATTCTAAGGCCCAGCCCTTGGCCTCAAAGGTTTAGAGTCTGATTAGGGAGATAGAGCTCACCCACACTCAAGGGCCACGGCCCAGCTGAGAGTCAAACTGTGTGGCACAGACTGTGAGGAGCTTTATCCAAGAAGGCAACCGTGAGGGCTGGGGAAGGGCCTTGGAGGAGGGCTTCCTGGAGGAGGGCTTCCTGGAGGAGGGCTTCCTGGAGGAGGGCCTTGATGCATGACTCAGTTAAACAGAAGGAAACAGAGACCATGTAGAGAAAGACTGAGAGAAGGAACCTCAGATCTCTGGTCCCAGTTTTATTCCCTCTCCCCCACAGCACACATTAGCACTCCCCACTAAACACACTTACTATGTGAGGTTCGTGGTCTGCGACATCTGACTCACACGCAGCACTTCACCAAGTACTAGCTCATCCACGACCCCATGTGAACCTTACACGACACTGTTAGAGAGAAACAAAGCAGATAGTTTAGTTTATTTCAACAAAGTTGTATTAAACTCCTATTCTGTACCAGGCACCGTCACATGGGGGTCTCAGTTCTTTTGGAGAGAAGGAGAGGGTCTCACTTGTTAGGGACCTCCTGTAAATAACTGTCGGATCAGCCTTGGTGCAGGTTATCGCTGCACCAAGGGGGGGGGTGAAGGGTGGGGTCAGGAAAGGACACAGGGTGGAGCACTGACAGACAGACAGGTGGTAGTTCACCAGGCAGACAAACTGCGCATCTGTGCTCCAGGCAGAGCGAAGAGTTTAGACACCAAGCCTGAAACGGCAGGTTCCCTGGAAACCTGATGTTTAGAGACCTTGGGCGATACAGATGAGCAGTGAGGCTGGAAAGGAAGACCAGCAGGCTGTAAAGGGCCCGGGTTCCCACGCCCAGGAATGCAGACTTCACAGATTTTGCAGAGCTGTGGAAGTCAGGAGTCAGGAAGTGATTGTGATTAGATCTGTTTGAGAATGCTAACTAAAAGCAGTCCCATTTTAAGATAAGACAACTGAGGCCCAGAGGGCTTAGGTTCATTGTCCAAGGCCACACGTCTAATAGCGTCAGTCCTAGACAGAGCTGATGTAACTCTGCTGGGTTTTGTACTCACTGTCACCCCTCCCTGTACACTTGCCCCTACCTTCCCCCCTCTCTCCAGGATGACCCCTTCTCAGCTCTGGATGTCCATCTGAGTGACCACTTGATGCAGGCCGGGATCCTCGAGCTCCTCAGAGACGATAACAGGACAGTGGTCCTAGTGACCCACAAGCTACAGTACCTGCCACACGCAGACTGGGTGAGGGGCCGCAGGAGGTCAGGCTGTGGAGGGCTGAGGGGAGGCAGTCTGGCACCTTCAGAGGAGGTAGTGAGATGCTCCGTAGCCACGGCGGAGGGCTACCACGCAGAAGAGGTCCGCACTGGGTGGCTGCGTGCAGACCGGCCAGATCAGGGAGCCCTGTGCAGCCAAAGGGTTGGTGTCGCCTACAGCTGCCACATTCCCCACCCTAGCCTGGGTCTCACAAGGGCCGGCACCGAGAAGGCTCGGAAAGCAGCAGACATTCAGTTCCTACCTCCGTTCCTGCTCAGGTGGACGTCTCATCCCCCTTGCTTGGAGAGTGCCCACTGGACAGGAAAAACAGCTTCCTGCCATCTGGTGGGTCAGATTCAAGTTAGGACAAGATGGGAAAGATGGACACAAATGATAGCAGTAGGAATGGAAATTTCCATATTATCAATGGAATGCAGCTCTGTGAAACCCCACACTGACTGAATCCCCGTGCTCCTCAGCATGTAGAAACAGTTACTTTTCCATTCATTGAAAAGCACTTAATTCTTAAGATGGAAATCGTGTGACTTTTGAAATCTGTGCCTTGCCTGACCCTTATATAAATTTGCCCCTGAAAATTGAGGTCCTCCCTGAGTATCAGGCCTGTGCTAAGTGGCCCTTTTAATACCCCCCACGTGAGTCTCCCTTCCACATGTAGTGAGACCCTCCCTCCACTATGAAAAAGGGAAAAAAGCCCTGGCTGGTGTAGCTCCGTGGATTGAGCACAGGCTATGAACCAAAAGGTTGCTAGTTCAATTCCCAGTCAGAGAACACTGCTTGGGTTACAGGCCAGGTCCCCAGATGGGGGCACGTAAGAGGCAACCACACATTGATATTTTTCTCCCTCTCTTTCTCCTTCCCTTCCCCTGTCTCTAAATATAAAAATAAATAAAATCTTAAAAAAAAAAAGAAAAAGGAAAAAAATCCAGATTAAAAAAAAAAAGCTAAAACAGGTCCAGGTTCATGTCTGAGTTTCCATGGTGACCTTGGCAAGACAGTGCAGGATAATCCTTAATCCAAAGCAGGCAAATATGGAGGTGCCTGGTTTCTGGATGTATCAGTAGATAGGCCTCCCAGCACCCCTCCCTAAACCCCAGTGTGGGGAGTGGTAGGGTGAGAGGAGCAGGGGTAGGTGTCTGAATTATTACGAGTCCACACAAGTGTGAAACACTGGGTGTTTCAAATAAAATAAGTTTTACTGATTTCAAAGAGACGTGACTACACACACTCTGACCAACGGGTACTTTGCCAAAACTGGTGGACCTCTCAGACCTGCCTTGAGGAGGAGCTAAGGGGAGTGTGCAATTAGCCCATCACATGTATAGACACAGCTGCCACAGCCGCCCTGCAGATAACTGGACAGCTTGACCAGGATGTGCCAGGTTGCTCTGCAGACCCTCCTTCCACCATGGGCAACCATTGAGAATTACCCCCCAGATGTACCAAATTCTAAACCCTGGGAGTGTGTTAATGAGGTTCGATTATCACTGCGGGCTCACTGCAGTGGGTGAGCCAGAGACCACTTGTAGTAGGGAAAGGATGTGTGTCTGTCCCCTTCTATCTCCTCGGTCAGGTGGGGCATGACCTCCACTCCCCATCCCTTACAGCCCTCTGCAGGGTTTGCTTCTGCCTTTCCAGATCATCGCTATGAAGGACGGCACCATCCAGAGGGAGGGCACGCTCAAGGACTTCCAGAGGTCTGAGTGCCAGCTCTTTGAGCACTGGAAGACCCTCATGAACCGGCAGGACCAAGAGCTGGAGAAGGTGGGTATATCCTAGGAGCCAGGCAACCACCCCCTGAGAAGAGGTTCTGCTAGAACTAACCTCATAAAGGCCTTCCTGCCCTCACCAGCCCCAGGAAACCCCCCAAAATGACAGGTGTGAGAGCTGAGTATGAACTTGCTCCTAGCAGAGGAGAGCCAGTACCTGCGCCCACTACCCAAGGCAGAGTCAGGTGGATGCCTTCCCTTTATCCTGACATAGTCAAGCACCATTTAGTTTACAAAGTTTCAGAAAATCAACTCTGACTGGCTAAGCAAAGAAAAAAGGAGGGGAGGAGTTAAGAATGTATTGAATCATGAAACTAGAAGGTGTGTCATAGCTTCCAGGGGTGTCATAGCTTCAGGTAGAGCTGGATCCAGGCAGTTAAGCATTGTCACGAGGGATCTGTTTCTCCCCATCCCTTGGCTCTCCTCCCCTCAGATTGGCCTCATTCCTATGGTAGCAGTGAGGGCCATTGGCAGTCTCAGGTTTATATTCTCCCAGATTCACACCTGCCAGAAAGAGAGTGCCTCTTTCAGGATTGCCTAGCAAAAGTCCCAGGGCTGGCTCTGATTGGTCCAGTTTGGTCACATGCCCACATCTGAACAAATCATTGTAGCCGGCGATGTGGAAGGTAAGGGTTTGCCAGTCCTGTATCATATGCCCACTCCCAGAGTCAGGGAGAACGACCAGCCCTCCTGAATCACAGAGACTAAGAACAAGAGAGAGGTGGTGCCCCACAAGGACACTGGGGTGCTGTCAGCTGATGAAGGGGAAGCCAATACAAAAGTGTGTCCCTTTGGACCCTCCCCAAGGCAGGAGCAGTCTGGAAATTGACACTGTTCGTGACCGGGGATGGTTGCCCCCTCTCCTCCCTTTTCCCCTCTGCACACCTGAAGACATTAGCCAAGCCCCATTTGGCTTTCAGGAGACCATCATGGAGAGAAAAGTCCCAGAGCCACCCCAGGGCCTGCCCCGGGCCATGTCCTCAAGAGATGGCCTCCTGCAGGATGAGGAAGAGGAGGAAGGTACAGAGAGTGGGACTGGGGGTGCAATCACGGCCTGAGGTCTGATTATTCCCCGGGAGACTAAGGTCTGAGGTTCTGAGGGTGGTAAGATAATATGCCTTCGATTACACCCTCCCACTGTGTGTCTCAGCCTCTCGGTCTTCCCATCTGTCAGTGGGCAAAACGTGCCCCCTGGCTCACCCTCGGGGGTCATGAAATGTGAAGCCACAAGGTAGGTTCTTTCGGCCCGCAGAGGAGGCCGCCGAGAGCGAGGAGGAGGACAACCTGTCGTCGGTGCTGCACCAGCGCGCCAAGATCCCGTGGCGAGCCTGCGCTAAGTATCTGTCGTCTGCGGGCGTCCTGCTCTTGTCGCTGCTCGTCTTCTCACAGCTGCTCAAGCACATGGTCCTGGTGGCCATCGATTACTGGCTGGCCAAGTGGACTGACAGCGCCCTGACTGTGAGCCCCATGGCCAGGAACTGTTCCTTCAGCCAGGTGGGGCCCGCCACCCTGGGGCAGCGGTTGGGAGTGGGGCAGAGAGGGCTGAGCCATGGACACCCCCAGGACGCTGCCTCATTCTCTGCCTGGCCCAGGAATGCTCCCTCGACAAGACCGTCTATGCCATGGGGTTCACGGTGCTCTGCAGCCTGGGCATCGTGCTGTGCCTGGTCACATCTGTCACAGTAGAGTGGACGGGGCTGAAGGTGGCCAAGAGGTTGCACCGCAGCCTGCTGAACCAGATCATCCTGGCTCCCATGAGGTATCCCTCTACCCTGCCATGCTGGCGTTGCGGGCAAGTCACCGCTACTGGAGCCTCAGTTGTCCCATCTGTAAAATGGGAATGTACAACTTCTGTCACAGGCTGTTGGGCATGACTCAAGAAGCCTCAAGTGTGTGTAAAAGTGCCCGCCTTGATGCAGAAAGCAGAGGAAAACTGTTTACTCAGCCAGACACAGTGCTAGGCATTTTATGGGGCTAACTCATCTAATTGTCACAGCAGTCTTTCAAACGGAACACCTGCAGGCTCTGTGACAATGTTAGTTTCTCTCCCCTGGGCAGGTACCGTCTGCCCATCACCCACGGGTTCAGCTCCCCGCTCCTCTCTGTCCTTCCTCAGCCAGCCCACAGGTTCTGACACTGGGGACATGGTGTAGCTGTTCTGATCTTCTGTAATGGCTTGGATAAAAACCTCAAAGACCGCTTGGTGTGAAAGAAGTCCCTGCCCACTGGCTGGTCAATTTGGCTTAAAAACACAGCAGGCGAACGGGTGACCTGGCCCCACCCTCGTCCGTGCCAGACCTCACCATCTGACTACAATATTAACTTTCCAGCCTCCTCAGCTCTCTGCAGCCCAGAGATATGGCCTCGAGTTTACTCACCCTCCATTTGTCCCAGATCTGTGGTTCCGGATTCTCTGGTTGGGAGTGGGCTGGCTCTTTGTCACAGCTGCAGTGATGACAGCCAGAGTGGCCTAGCAGGGTCAGCCAGCTGACAGGCTGTACCCAAGGCCCTGTCCCCTGACTGGTTGTCCCTCTGACTGGTTGTCCCTCTGGAGAGGACTCTATGTCCCAGGAAGGGCAGCTGCTGAGTGAGTCAGGCCTGGCGAGCAGCCGAGAAAGGTGGCAGTGGCCACACATGGACTTGGTAGTAAGAGAGGCTGGTGAGGGACCCGCACCCTACTGGACTGCTGTGAGAATTCTCGGGGACTCAGGTTGGGTGTCTACAGACCTCCGAAGTCCACCTCCCTTGGGGAGTTAGATGCAGGGGCGACTCCAGAGACACTGAAATGAAAGAAGTAACTACCTCATTCAATGAACAGGAAGGAAATCAGTCAACAAATAAATAATGTCTTCTGGTTGCCTCTTAGGTTTTTTGAGACCACACCCCTTGGAAGCATCCTGAACAGATTTTCTTCTGATTGTAATACCATCGACCAGGTATACAGGACTTGACCTGTATCTCCAGCTCAGAGAGAGGCCAGGCCCGAGAGGTGGTTGCTGGCCAGAGAGGTGGTTCCAGGCCAGAGAGGTGGTTGCTGGCTTCCCCAGAGCCCGTGACCGGGACCCTGGGGGAGGGACCCAGTGGGCCCCAATCTGATTATAAGGCCGTTATAACAAGGCTGAGGGAAACCACACGCCTTTGCCTTCCATCGAAAAGCCCCCTGGCTCACTCCAGTAAGGTTCCAGCATATCCTGAACCAAGGTGACCGATTTTGTGGAGAATAGTTGTTTTGACGGAGCCCCTGTTCTTTCTTTACCACCGCACTAGATAGTGAGAAAAGACTGCCCCGACCCCTGCCCTCGGGGAGCCTGCGGTGTAGCTGCAGAGAAAATACGCTGGCAGTAACAGCGTGGGGGAACAAAGCCTGGCAGCGGGCAGCACACCCAACGTCATCAAATGCCAAAACTCACCTCTGGCTCTCACCCTCCCCTCCCTCAGCACATCCCGTCCACACTGGAGTGTCTGAGCCGCTCCACCCTGCTCTGCGTCTCTGCCCTGGCTGTCATCTCCTACGTCACACCTGTGTTCCTCGTGGCCCTCTTGCCCCTGGCCGTGGTGTGCTACTTCATCCAGAAGTACTTTCGGGTGGCGTCCAGGTGAGGGAGTCACTTGCCAGGGTCCCGGGTCAGGGTGGGGTCGGGAATGAGCAGTTTGGTACTCTGGTTGGAGCCCTCACTGTAAAACTGGCGGAGTCGGGTTCCCCGTGAACCGGCAAACAGACATAAAGGAGATGAAATGTTCGCATCCCACTACACTAACATAAATAACCGCATGTCAGCAGCACCCACACTGCGGGTAACATCCGGACTGTTTCCGTGGGAGCTTGTGCAGGAACGGGACTCCAGGTCGGGGCGCGTGCAGTGTTTATGCCCTGCGTTCTCTTCGCCAAACTGCTTCTCAGGAGGGTTGTGTGAGTCCGGCCGGCTGAGAGCTGGGCGTGCAGGCCGAGGGCACCTGAGTGCGGGGTGTTACTGCACCCCCACCTCCCAGCCACCTGTCACGAGGGAGTCTCTCATGATTCTCCTTATCACGCTCGCCCTCCTGAGCCTTGGAGCCACGTGTGCCTCTTTCCTACTCAAAGTTTTCTATGAACCTTCTCTAGAAATTTTTTCTGGGAGTGATTCTGTTAAGCTCATAGATTCAGAGAGTTGTAGGGACCACGTGTCTCAAACTGCCAAGGACAACCTGGCCGTGGGTCATGGAATCGGTACCAGAGATCACAACCAGCACTGGTAAAATAATTAAATAGCACAGATAACAGACTATATGCACGTAGTGACAGTAGCTTTGCCTCGTGAAAGCTCTGTTTGGGTGGTGTAGGGGCGAGTGTGTGCAGGTGTGTGGTACAAAATGTGTGTCTTACTACGGCTGTGGTCAGAGAGACTAAGTCCCTTGCCCAAGTGCACAACGTTGGCTAAAAACTGGAGTCAAACTGCTGATTAGCAGTTGTAATCATTACATTTAGGTACATCCTGGCCCACAATTACCTTGACCACAGGACTAAGATTTCTATAAATGGCTTTTTGCCTGAATGACCCCGAATCCCCAGTACACACAAGGAACATAGTACATTGACAGTCACAGAACCACGGTGGCCTTTTGAGCACTGTACAAGCTGTTCTACAAGGTCCCCTTCTCCTGCCAGAGAAACTGCCCTGGTCCCCTAGCACCCACTGTGGCAGGTTTGGAGGCAGTTTGTCTGGGAAAGCTGCTTCCTGAATCCCAACCTGGCCATCCCAGCCCTAAGGCACTTGGCAAGGTGCAGCTGTGGAGGGCAGGAGCAATTCCGTTTCCATGGAAACCCCTGGCCTGTCACCCTGAAGGTGCTCTTTAGATTCTGACCTGTGACGTGTTGAAACCTATTGTGGTCATTGGGGAGGGACTGGAAGCTTCCAGTTGGCCCTTCTGTTCCTTTGACTAGCATCTTAGGGTTCAGGTTGTTCTCCTGTGAAAAGGAGCTAACGCTGCCTGCCCCGTCTTGCTGCAGAGCGAGGCCCTGCAGCTCAAGCGCAGGGACAGAGCTGCAGACGAGAGGAAGGGGAGACCCAGGATAGCATAACTGTGCCAGCATGCTGATTACGCACCTTACATAAACGAGCTGTCCAGTTCTTAGACTGCTTGATGGGGTGGTACCATTGACCTCCTGCTCTGCAAGTGAGGGGCAGAGATCTAGAGGGGCAAAACCATCTGCCCACGTGGTCCAAGAAGTGGAGGTAGGATTCAGACCCAGGCTGAGCCCTGAGCCTGTCCCCCTAACCATCCCCCTCTGCTCTCCTGCCACAGGGACCTGCAGCAGCTGGATGACACCACCCAGCTCCCACTGCTCTCGCATTTTGCTGAAACTGTGGAAGGCCTCATCACCATCCGGGCCTTCAGGTACCAGGTTCACCCCAGGATGGGGGTGGGCAGGGGTGGGCCTAGGGTCATGGGTCATGCGATTCAGGGTTCCACTTAGGAATAGTCAGGACATGCATCTCCTGGCCCCTTCTCAAACCTCCAGGCTCAGATGATGTCTACCCGAGGGGTCAGGCCAGGTGGGCTCCACTGCATGATCCAGAGAGGGGAGCCTCAGCCCTGCAGCCAGGCCTGGGCCCTCTGTGAACTGAGGCTGGGACAAACCCTCATATATCAATGCTAGAAAGGCCCTTAATCATATGGGCAAGTATGAGCGATCTTTGTTGAGAACCTCCTATGAGTCAAACACTATGCTGAGTTCTTTCCATGCCAATCTCACTCATTCTGCCCTGCAATCCGAAGTGGTGTCAATGATTATTCCTATTGCTCAGATAAGGAAATTGAGGCTCAGAGTTGAACAAGCCCAGACTTGCACTTGCTCATTCATTCAACAAACTTTACTGAGCATTCACCATGTGCTAAGCCCCATGCCGGGCACTAAAAAGATATGAGTCAGATAAGCTCCTGTCCTGGAGGTATTTACATTGCAGTCTTTGAGCAGGCCAGGACAAGCCCATGTGACAGGCACTCTGAAAGAAAGGGGGATACAAGCTGTGGGAGCACACGAGGGGAGGGCAATCATGGAAGGCTTCACAGAGGAGGTGGAATGGAGCTAGGACTCAAAGGGTAGATACGAGTTCACCAGACTGGAGGAATACTCCAAAAACTTCAGTGCCCCTGCCATCTTCTTGCTACTCTGAGTTGTGATGTTGGACTGGACGGGAGCATGTGAGGCTGCTGGAGGAGTTTGGGGGCCGTTGCTCCCCTCCCCAGTCTCTGTCTGATGTATTGGGGCATCTCTCCTCCAGCCAGACAGGTCAGAAACCCCTGACCCAGATAGTTGGGCTCTGGTATCTAAGCCTCAACCAGAGAGTGATTCCAGGTTATTTTTAGAATGGCACAGCTGTACAGGGTGTAACAGGAACCATGTGACACCAAGGCCTGTGTCTAAGAGTAACTCTAGGGCCCAATAACCAGCTGAGAGGGTCCAGGGAAGTTTACATCCTTCCCTCAAAGCCCCCAAAGTCCAGCTGCAGCCTTGGGAGAGATACCCAGGTCCCTGGTGTGATCCTCTTAGGGTCTTGTCTGAGTAGAGCAAAGGAAAGCCAAGTTCTGCCCTGGCCTTGGCTCTGCTCCCAGGACATCCCCTGACCCCTGCAGGCCTGTGCTATCTTCCATACAGAAGCTGCCTGGAGCCTGGCATGAGACTCTGGGGTCTCCCAGCCCCCTTCTCAAGCCTGAACTTCCCCAGTTTCTTCAACTTCCAGGCCCCTTAACACTCCTGAGCTAGCCCCTCCTCTAAGTTTTGGTGATGTCTATCTTATAACTGGTGTCCTTGAGGTCTTCAGGCTGGGCCTTGGGCAGAGAGCCTGCCACTTTCCTAGAGGGGGCCAGACCCTCTCAGTAGGATCCAGGTGGTTCCCAGCATCCTGCAACCAGTTCCAGAGCAAGCCTGTTGTCAGCCAGAAGAACTGATGCCCAGTGAGGCCCCCCACACCCCACACTGATGTGGTGGATGGTTTTAAGTAAATGAAGAACTTGATGATTATCCCTTGGATGTGTTTAATTCACTGGCTCCTTCCCAGCAGCCCACCCTGTGCTAAGTGTCATACACACACTATTGCATCTAATCCTCACAAGAGCCCCAGGACACAGTTGCTGTAGCCCCCTGCTAAAATGGGGAGAAGGGGTCCAGAGAGGCTGAGCAACCGGTCTGAGGCTGCACAGTCGGCGAGAGCTGGTGCTGGGCTTGTAACCCAGACCTGTCTGACCTTCTGGCTTTTCTAGGAGTCCTACTTTCCCCCCACAAAATTTCAAGAGCACCCAGCCCTGGGCTCAGTGTTGGGCTCAGAGGTTGTTGCCATCCACGTAGGATATATAACTATCCTATGAGGAAACTGAGGCCAGTAAGGAAAGGCCTGGGCTCCAGCTGGGGTCTGCAAGGCCCCAAAGCTGAGGCTGTTTCCACTATGGCACACCTATCACAGAAGCTCACATACACCCTCATGCACACTCACCCCTCAGAGCAGTCACAGACGCTCCGACTCTCCCATCACACACATGTGCACTCTCACATACACACCTTCAACACGCACTTCCTGAAGCCCTTCAGTGGTATGGTTTCACACTTGCCTCTCACACCACACCCGCACATGCATCCACCCCGTGGCTGTGCAAACACATGCTCTGTCACACCTCAGAGACTCACTTTACTGTCCTCACACACAGTTCACTCACAGGCCCTCCACCCAGAAATAATCAAAGCAGAACAAACACCTTCCAGGAGTGAAAAGCAAATGCCCAACAAGGCTTGTCTTGGGTCCCTCTGAGTCCCCTCAGTTGTGCCCCCGAGACCAGTGCTGAGATGACTTTTGTTCATCCCATTGTCCACCATCACACTAGTGCTCCTGCCCCTCCCCTGGGCCTGGCCCCGGCCGGCCAGGTCTGAGGGGCGGCCAAGGAGAGCGATGCCAGGAGCCCAGGCAGGTCAGAGGGAGGAGGCAGGTCCATACGTGTGTTGAAGCTCAGGAGAGAACGTGAGCAGGGCATGGGGGCTGGAAAGAACCTTCCAGAGTCCCCGGTACAGAGAGATCTCATCCACCTTAGAGGGCCAGGGATGGCTCCCAGAGGCTACGTGGACCCAGATTACTTCCTCAGACCATCCTCACCCTTCCTCCAGGTACGAGGCCCGGTTCCAGCAGAAGCTCCTCGAATACACAGACTCGAACAACATTGCCTCCCTCTTCCTCACGGCCGCCAACAGATGGCTAGAAGTCCGCATGGCAAGTGCCCCCCACCTCTCTCCCCGGGCCCCAGAACAGGGCGTCTGATAGGGGTGTGGAGCTCTGCAGAGCAAGGGCGAAACAAACGCGAACCAGAGGGGGAGCGCTGTGGAATGAATACCAGCTCGTGTGTGCACGCAGAGTGGGCCCTGAGGCCCCTTGCCTCTCCCAACCCCAGTGGTCCTCCTGAGGCCCCTCTTCTCCACATTACTGCCTGTGGACCGTGTACCTGAGAAGTGTACGAATAGTGAAAATAGATGTGTGTTTAACTGTGATGAGTGTGCGTCTGGAGTGGGTCATGTGACACTTATGTAGCTGTGTGGGCCAGCCGGTGAGGCATGTGTGCAGGTGAATGGGTGTAGGGGTGCCCTCACTGTCTCCTGACGCTCCAGCCTTCGCAGGCGCACTGTGTGTCTGCTGACATTTACGTGATGTGAGGGCTGGCGTTGAGTCCCAGCTCAGCTGAGCTACTCTCTGCCCTGAAGGGCGGGAGGGGAGGACACTGTGGCTTCCAGCCCCGAAGGCCCAGGCCAGCCCCTGTCCCTCCACAGGAGTACATTGGTGCATGTGTGGTCCTCATTGCGGCCGTGACCTCCATCTCCAACTCCCTGCACCGGGAGCTCTCGGCCGGCCTGGTGGGCCTGGGCCTCACCTATGCCTTAATGGTGAGTGACAGCGGGCCAGGCCTGGGAAGGGGCCAGACTCCGCACCCAGGGAATCCCAGGACACCTTTTCCTAATGGGACACCTGCGGGCCTTACCCCAGGCTGCTTTGAGTCTGATGCGGGCGGGAGAGCTGACTGCAGGGCCCTGCCTCGCACCCAGGGCCCGGGCCCCAGATGGATGGCAGGTGAGGAACCACACTCATTGTAACCCTCTGCATGCCTCTAGGAAGGGCCACCCTGAACAATGAGCCAGTGGGCAGCAAAAGACATCGGGGACCTTGGTCCCTCCTCAGCTATAAGAAGAGCATCTGGTGGCCAGGGATAGGTCACTTACTGTGACCATCTCAATCCCCATAGGTCTCTAACTACCTCAACTGGATGGTGAGGAACCTGGCGGACATGGAGATCCAGCTGGGGGCCGTGAAACGCATCCATGGGCTCCTGAAAACTGAGGCAGAGAGCTACGAGGGGCTGCTGGGTAAGGGGTGCAGGAGAGCTCTGGGGAGAGGGCCGGGAGGAGGGAGCCTGGGGGTAGGGTGGTAGTGCGGGGCACCAGCTGTGGCCCACGTCTAGCAGCTGACCCCCAGCCCGGCCCCCAGCACCATCGCTGATCCCGAAGAACTGGCCGGACCAGGGGAAGATCCAGATCCAGAACCTGAGTGTGCGCTACGACAGCTCCCTGAAGCCCGTGCTGAAGCACGTCAACGCCCTCATCTCCCCGGGACAGAAGGTCAGGGGCAGGGCAGGGGCTGGGGGACAGAGGGCTGGCCGCCTCGCAGAGCCACCTCCTGGCCCTCCAGGCCCCATGGATCTCACTCCCATTGGGAGCCCCCAGTCTCCTGACCCTGGGTCCCTCACCTGACATGGCTCAGCCCACCTCTCCCCTCCCTCCCTCTCCCCTCCTCCTCCTGCTGCCCTCACTCACCCACCAAAGAGGACACCCCCGGCTCCCCTGGTTAAAGGGACTTTGTCAGCACCCCCCAGTCCACTGCAAATGGTCAGGATTCTGCCAGGGCACTGTCCCCTGAGCTTCAGAGCAGGGGCCTAGGGGCAGAGTGTGAGGCCACCCTTGTCCTGGGGAGGGAGCCCCCGTCTGGCACTCTGACCCACCTCTTACTGATTCCGTCTTCCTCACTCCCACTCTGCTCTCTGCCACTGCCCCCTTCCTTCCATCTCTCACTATCTCTGTCTGTATTCGTCCTTTGTTGTCATTTCTGTCGGTATCCAAGGGCCAGGAAGCGATGTGGCCAGAGATAGCTCCAGTTTAAGGTGGGACACACAGACACACCCCTGCACATCACACTCAGCCACCCCTGCCCTCCTGCTGCACCCTTGCATACAGAGACGCACCAGTGCCCCCAACTCCCCTGCAGCCAAGCACCAGGCACAGCCAGGCCGCACCCAGGTCCAGGCAAAACGGACATGTACCCCCTGCACTTGCTTGTGGGTCCCGACGGGAGCCCCCGCTGCAGGAAACAAGCCTGAACCTGGGGCCCAGCCCTGGCTAAACTGAAGCTGGTGAGAAAACCAGGACAAGAAGATACGCTGTGACCTCCCTGCCCTGCACAGCCCCACAGCCAGCACCTGGATACCATGCCCCCGAGCCCCTGCAGCAGACTTGCGCTTCTCTTCCAGATTGGGATCTGTGGTCGCACAGGCAGTGGAAAGTCCTCCTTCTCTCTCGCCTTCTTCCGCATGGTGGACACGTTTGAAGGTGAGGGGTAGGGCGGGCACCCCACAGGTACCCACAGCCACCAGACGAGACCTCAGTCCCGGTGTATGGTCAGATGTCGCAGGGGCCCAGCAATCACGGTCTTCCCCTGCATCTGCGCTGGGACCCAAGTCCCAGGCTAAACCGTCCCCAGCACCTCCATTCCCCTCCACGGAGCCCACCTGTCACCCGGTCTCCGCGCAGGGCGCATCATCATCGACGGCATCGACATCGCCAAATTGCCGCTGCACACCCTGCGCTCGCGCCTCTCCATCATCCTGCAGGACCCTGTCCTCTTCAGCGGCACCATCCGGTGAGCCCGTCTCCCCGCCCAGGCCTGGCTCGGCTCCGCCCATCAAATCTGCAGAGCGAAGAGGAGGGCGTGGGCAGGACCAGGAGCTCTTAGCTGAGCACCCACCTCCCTGGGCAAGCAGCCCTGCTCCGGCCCCGACCCTGAGCACGAGGGCCTGGCTCTGGTTCTTCAGAGGAGTCTTACTCTCATGCCCTTCTCCTTCCTGTTAGGCCCGGGCAGGCACTGGTAGGGGCACGCAAACCCTGAGGTCTGGGGTGCCGCCACTTTAGTGCCCATCTCCCAGCCAGAACCCCATGTCAGTCAATTCTCCCTTCGCCAGCCTCACCCTCTGCAAGCCCCCTGGGGCTGGCGCCAGCACCCTGCTCCCTTCCTAGTGGGGCTTTCTGTGTCGCACTCCAGATTCAACTTGGACCCAGAGAAGAAGTGCTCCGACAGCACTCTGTGGGAGGCCCTGGAGATAGCCCAGCTGAAGCTGGTGGTGAAGGCGCTGCCCGGAGGCCTCGGTAACTGCTGCTGGCTCAGCGGCTGATAGGGTGCTAAAGGGCGTCTGTAAGGGCTGGGGGTGGGGGGCGGGGGACTCACGCCTTGAGTGTGCCCAGAACTTGGAGTCTGAGGTCTGGCAGGACCCCAGAGACCACTCAGTCCTCCCTCTCACTGTACTGGAGCTCAGAGAGGTCAAGTGACTGGCCCCAGGTCACACAATTGGCCAGTTCAGGGTCGGGCACAGAGGGGACAGTGGGAGTTGCCGTGAGACGGAGCTTGCAGGTCCTGGCACCATGGTGGTGTATTCTGCCCTGCCCTGCCCTGTCCACCTGCCTGCCCAGTTCTGGGGGAAGGAGGAAGGAGAGAACAGACTGGGAAATCCCAAGCACAGGACACTCCTCAAAGCTGCTGGGAAGGCCCTGGCCCCACCCCAGTGGCCGGCAGGCCTTGGTGTGCTTGCTGCAGCCCCTTTGACAGCGGAGGCTGGCCGAGCCTTGGCTCCAGAGAACCACACCACCAAGACGCCCACACAGAAGCACACACACTCAGTGCACACCCACCTCCCAGAACTGCTCGGAGCCCCAGCAGCACACAACTCCAGGAGGCGCTCTTCTCATTGTAGACCATGGCACCCATGTTCTTGTGTAAGGCACGGCAACCCTACACACCTGTACTCAGGACACATCCACATATTTGCTCCTGTGCAGACGTCTCCCAACACCCCCAAGCCACACTACTTGCTCTCCTCACAGCGCAGGGTTCACTCAGCCCTGCTCCTCCCCCTGCGGCTGATTTCAGATGCCATCATCACAGAAGGGGGGGAGAATTTCAGCCAGGGCCAGAGGCAGCTGTTCTGCCTGGCGCGGGCCTTCGTGAGGAAGACCAGCATCTTCATCATGGACGAGGCCACGGCTTCCATCGACATGGCCACGGTTGGTCCTGGGCACACCCATGGGGTGGGGGTTTGGAGAGAGCGTGGGTGTTAGGGGGAAATTTGCACAAAGTGGTTCGGGCATTGCCGTTGCCTTGAACATCAAGACCATTTCTGGCAGAAAAGGCAAAGGGCTGGGGACCCTGACTCCAGCTAGTCCTGGGGGGCATGTTCATAACCCGCATACACACAGGCTGTACACAGATCCATGGAGACTTCACACTGCCCAGCACACTGCAGACACACACAGCACACGGACAAGCCCGGAGCTGAGCTCCTTGAGTGCTGGGAACCTGGCTGGTCCCATGCGGAGTAGGGCCCGTCAGAGGGAGGGCTGGGGCTAGGATCAGAGTCAGGCCTCACATCCCCCAAAGCTGGGCCAGAGCACGTGCACTGGGCAGGTGAGCCAAGAGCTGCTGCTCCTACCTGGCAGGAGAACATCCTCCAGAAGGTGGTGATGACAGCCTTTGCAGACCGTACCGTGGTCACCATTGCGGTAAGAGGCTCTCTCATGGGGTGCAAGGGGTATGCCCAGTGAGAGAGCCACCCTTGGGCTCAAGAGGAGATCCTGGAGCAGGACAGGGCAAGGAGTCTGGAGGGCCTGCAGGGACCCTGGGTTGCAGGATTAGGCATGGGGAGGATTTATACCTGCCTGTCCCTCAGACCTTCCCTCTCATTCTCCAAGCTTCAAGGCCTGCCCCTGTCCCAAGGCCCCGTGAGCTAGGCTAGGGTTACAGCTCCACAGGAAAGGGGTGGGGGCTCTCTGAGACGTGAAGCCTGTAGGTTGGGGCAGAGTGAGACTTGGTGAGGAGAGAGGATGTCATTAGTGGGTGAATGGCTTGGAGTCACAGCCACCCCGGGAAAGGTCAGTCACCACAGAGGCAGGACATCCTGGCCAAATGCCTTCCCCTTCACCCTACAGGGGGGATGCCCTCAGTTGCCTTGCCCTTTCCCCTGCCATCCTGACCAGCCCCTCCCACCCCCGCAGCACCGCGTGCACACCATCCTGAGTGCAGACCTGGTGATTGTCCTGAAGCGGGGGGCCATCCTTGAGTTCGACACGCCAGAGAAGCTGCTCAGCCGGAAGGACAGTGTCTTTGCCTCCTTCGTCCGTGCAGACAAGTGACCTGCCGGAGTCCCAGTGCCAGCCCATGCCCCATCCTGGCCCCACCTCCCACCTGGGTTTTCTAACTGTAAATCGCTTGTAAATAAAGAGATTGGTTATTTCCTACCAGAGGCCTTGTTCCGGTAGGCAGGAGCTGGGGTGGACTGCAGGTCCAGAGGAGCCAACATGACCTTGGCATCAGGCAGACTGAAGAAGCTGTGCAAGTGTGGGCAAACTCGGGTTTCCTTTTCTGTGAAGTGAGGGTGTATTAGTGTCCTTGAGCTGCCGTAACAAAACACCAAGGACTCCGTGGCTTAAACAACAGAAATTCATTTCTGACAGTTATAGAGGCTGCAAGTCCAAGATCGAGATGTTGCAGGTTAGGTTTCTCCTGAGGCCTCTCTCCTTGGTGGCAGACAGCTACCGTCTAGCTGTGTCCTCATGGGCTTTCTGGATTCTGTATGCACATCCGTGGCATCTCTCTTTTCTGATTAGGACACCAGTCATGTTGGATTAGGGCCCCCTCCCACGACTTCACTTAATTACCCTGTCCTAGGACCTGTCTCCAATACAGTCACACTGGGGAGCTTTTCAGTGTATGAATTTAGGGCTTCAACATATGATTTTGGGGGGCAACACATAACAAGAGATATGGCACTTTTGTGATTTTTCTCATCAGATAAGGTAGCAGATCTCCTTATAGCTTGGTCCCTGTCCTTCTTACTTTAATTCCTGGACTTACAACTGTGGGGCCCCAAGTACCATGGATTAGCATCCTTTCCCTCGCCAAATACAGGAACACAATTCCACGTGGCTTAAATGAAAACGAGTTTATTGTCATATGTGACTGAGAAGGACAGGAGGTGTACTGCTTCAAGCACAGCTGGTCCAGGCGTTTGACACCAGGGATGTGTCTTCATTTCTGGGTTCCCTCTTCCTCTCCCTGCCCAATGACAGATGGCCACTAGCAGCTCCAGCTTGCTCCCTATCCCTTGAAAAAGAGATGTTCTTTCCTAATAGTTCCAGCAAAAATCTTGGGAGCCAATCTCAATTGACCAACTTGGGTCACATCCCCACCTCCAATCACAGTGGTCAGAGGGCTAGAACAAACTCATTGGCTAGGCTTCGATCACATGTCCCCATCTCCACCCCTCATGTGGGGCATTTAGAAGCAGGAGAAGGTGGCCCTCCAGAGGGAAGCACAGCGCATACCACAAGTTAGCCAGGAGGTGACTGGGAGATGCTGGGGCCCAGACACAGGAGACCCAAACAATAGCTGTCCCTAGACTCCATCTGCACACCTGCCCTCAGCCAAGAAATGACAGGTGCTCATTTACATATCATTTTATTACTATTTACATGTTGCCTATATTAGTGGCTGTACCAGGCCCTGGGGTACAGACCCAGGAGTCTTGGGCCTGCGTTCCCTTTGTCTGCAACAGGTAAGAAACCTACAACATAAGTAAAACCCACCAGTCATTGGAGACGGGTGCAGCACAAACCCTTCTGAATGTTCTAGGAGCCAGACCTGTAAGGCTGCTTGGGGAAACAGGATTTGAGTTGGGCATGGGAGGGGCAGAGTTAGAGAAAATGGCCTATAGATGGTGGGTGGGGGCCGTAAGATCAGAGAGCCTTGAATGCTGGGACAAAAAGTCTAGGATAAGCCTATGAACAAAAGGGAAGTAGAGACATTTTCTGAGTGAGAACAGGGCTTGACAAGAGCAGTGTTTGGAGGAGATGAGTATGAGGAGGTGCAGGGCGGAGCAGAGGAGGAGACTGAGCCCTTTGGGTAGTGGGCTGGCGCTCCTGGAAAGGGCAGAGCAGGGAATGGCTGAGACCTCAGGGCTATGCTGAGAGGCAGGGTTCTGAGATGCCTCTGGGGGCCCATCAGCTCTCTCCACTGTGGGGACTCCCAGGAGCAGAGCCAAGAGGATTCCCACATGATCTCATGCACTGCCCTTGCAAGGAATTGAAGGGAATTAGCAGGAGCAGGGCCCATGCTCAAGTCTTGCAGGGATACCCAATGCAATCCTGGCACAAACCCCTCTGGAGCATCCCTGATGGTCTGCCAACCTTGACTTGGATACCCTGCAGACGTGGGTCATCCCTGGTTCTTAGAACTGACTCTTCCATATGCGAAATCAAAGCCTGTTTCTCTTCTACTCAGTGTGTATACTGGGTCTACATTTGGGGCCCAAGAGCTTCTGTACCAGTGCTCAAACTCCCTGGGGAACTCTTCAAGCCTCCTTTTTCTGATGGCTAAACAGCTGTAGTTGCCCCAAAGGTTTCCCATGTAACCCTAGCTCCTTGAGCTCCCCACTCTGCTCCCCCTGTTTTCCCCTCCCCACCCAAAGCACTGCACTCTGGTAATATAGCCCAAGATTGTGTTCACTCTGAGCAGCAGTGTCCTGCCTTCAGGTGGGTAAGGGAGAAAAAGAGGAAAACTCAATATGAAAGTCACACCCAGCCAGAGGCCCATAAACCCACTGTCCTTAACTTTCCAGCCCCTGCCTCAAGCCGCCACTCCAACAAATGGACACACATGAGTCAGGGATCCCTTCATAAGGACCTGAGCCCCAGAGAGGGAGTGGGGCCATTACTGCCACAACGGAGAGCTAGCAGGCTTTCCCTTTCAGCTAAGAACTGGGGACCTCCCACCTGGGGCCTAAACCACAGAGCAACGCCTGCTAATGCCTACAGTAGAAACAGCACTCATGCCCAGGCGAAGAGCTTGGGTGCCCCAGTGCCCAAGCCGGCCCTAATAAAGCCCCACTGACCCAAGTGCTTCTCATGACCTAAGGCTGAAGAAGTCAGGCCTCGGGTGTAAAGAAGTGAAAAGCAAGTGCCGCCAAAAGCAAACTCAACCGCGCTTCAAAGTGCGGGGGTGGTGTTGGGGGAGGGGTTAGTCTTGGTTGAGAAAGATGCAACCACCCAGGCTTCTGGGCTGTTGTATTCAGCATCCCCTGTATTAAATTGTGTTCCTACACCTTCTAAGGTACTTTCTCCCCTCCCCCCTGGGGAGGGAGGCCGTGGATTTCATCAGATTCTCAAAGGATCCATGACTTAGAAAAGATTAAGAGCATTCTCCAAAGAGAAGAAGCAGGCAGATAAGAAGTCACCGGATTACCTAATCTCCCCCTGTCACGGGGTTGGTTATGCAGCCCCTCCGCGCGCCTCCTTTCTCTGCGCCCAAACTGAGGATGGGAAAATTCCGGAGGGGAGCCAGGGCGACAGGGGTCGCCGATCCAAGTGGGAGGGCAAGTCACGACTTCCTTCACCTCCATCCCGCCCTAATTTCATAGACCGTGGGCAGAAGCGACCTCTTTTGGTCCACCTGATTGGTCAAACACTCAAGGCCAGACCGAGTCTGGAGAAAGCAGGCAGTAGGAGGTGGACGGCGAGAGGCGGGGCTTGAATCCGGGCTCAGGAACAGGTCGGGCTCCCCCTGGCGGCCCCTGCACCCACTCCGCTCCCCGCGGCCCTTGCCCTCAATCTTCCACCCCGACTTAGCACCGGTCTGTCTCTGTGGACTGACCGACGCGCTGGAGGACAGCCCGCCCCAAGCCCACGTCAGAAAGAGGCGGGGAGGCGATGGCTGCGGCTTGAGGAGCAGGAGCAGGTGCCGCGGAGATGAGCGGGCGGGGCCGGGACCGGGACCGAGCGCAGGGCGGGGGCGCGGCGCCGGCGTGCGTGCGGCGGGCGCGGGGACAGGAGGACCAGACTTGGGAGTGATCCCGGGCAGGTCACGCTGGGGCGAGGGGATCTGGAGTTGGGCCGGGTGGGGTGGCGACTCTCGAGGCGCAGGACCCCAAGGAGACAGAGAGGACGAAAGCTGGAGGGGGGATCCAAAGAGCGGCGAGAGCGCTACGGGGAGTGGGGTAGGACAGCGTGGGCATACCTGGAGGTGAGGCTGGGGAGTGGTCAGGATATGAAACTAGCGCGGAGAGGGCTCAGGAGCAGAAATGGGTGCGGTGGAAGTCTCGGTGGGGGTTGTGTGAGGTCTGGTCGGTTGTGATAATAACCGTAGGTGTTAAGTTCCAAGACAGAAGAGGTGGTTAAGAAGGAATGCTGGTGGAGACAAGGGATCTTAGACACGGGGGCGTCCAGGGGTGGTCAGCAGGAGAGGAGTGTTGAGCTGAGGTCCAGGGCCAGGTGGGGAACTGGCAGGGTGGGAGCTCACTAGGCAATGGGCAGGTGGGCTAGGGTGTGAGGCTAGTATAAAAAGTGAAGCAGGGGCCAGATGGAAGTGAGGATGAGACTGGTTGGGGAGGCATCTCAGAAGTGAGACCAGCATCAACTGAGGTCAGACCCAGAGTGGAAGGGTGCCCAGGGAGGGAACCCCACAGTGAGGCCAGAGGCTGGTCAGAGGGCACTCTGACCTCCCATGAGTGAAGACTCTCCCTGGTGGTCGCTGGAGCCATGCTGTCCCGCAAGGGCATCATCCCCGAGGAGTATGTGCTGACACGACTAGCAGAAGACCCTGCAGAGCCCCGGTACCGGGCCCGGGAGCGGAAGGCCCGCTTTGTGTCCAAGAAGGGCAACTGCAACGTGGCCCACAAGAACATCCGGGAGCAGGGCCGCTTCCTGCAGGACGTGTTCACCACGCTAGTGGACCTGAAGTGGCCGCACACACTGCTGATCTTCACCATGTCCTTCCTGTGCAGCTGGCTGCTCTTTGCCATGGTCTGGTGGCTCATCGCCTTTGCCCACGGTGACCTGGCCAATGGAGAGGGTGCCACTGTGCCCTGCGTTACCAGCATCAACTCCTTTTCATCTGCCTTCCTTTTCTCCATTGAGGTCCAAGTGACCATTGGCTTCGGCGGGCGTATGGTGACTGAGGAGTGCCCGCTGGCCATCCTGATCCTCATTGTGCAGAACATCGTGGGGCTCATGATCAATGCCATCATGTTGGGCTGCATCTTCAT
This sequence comes from Tonatia bakeri, assembly GCA_004024845.1. NCBI lineage: Eukaryota > Metazoa > Chordata > Mammalia > Chiroptera > Phyllostomidae > Tonatia > Tonatia bakeri. The sequence goes on from PVIA01011852.1 coordinate 40,769, forward strand.
GAAGACTGCCCAGGCCCACCGGCGGGCTGAGACCCTCATCTTCAGCAAGCATGCGGTCATCGCCTTGCGCCATGGCCGCCTGTGCTTCATGCTGCGCGTGGGCGACCTCCGCAAGAGCATGATCATCAGCGCCACCATCCGCATGCAGGTGGTGCGCAAGACCACCAGCCCCGAGGGTGAGGTGGTGCCCCTCCACCAGGTGGACATCCCCATGGAGAACGGTGTGGGGGGCAACAGCATCTTCCTGGTGGCTCCCCTCGTCATCTACCACATCATTGACGCCAACAGCCCGCTCTACGACCTGGCCCCTGGTGACCTGCACCACCATCAGGACCTCGAGATCATTGTCATCCTGGAAGGTGTGGTGGAAACCACGGGCATCACCACCCAAGCCCGCACCTCCTACCTGGCCGACGAGATCCTGTGGGGTCAGCGCTTTGTACCCATTGTGACCGAGGAGGATGGCCGCTACGCTGTGGACTACTCCAAGTTTGGCAACACCATCAAAGTGCCCACACCACTCTGCACAGCCCATCAGCTTGATGAGGACCGCAGCCTACTGGACGCCTTGACCCTCGCATCAGCCCGTGGGCCACTGCGTAAGCGCAGTGTGGCCATGGCCAAGGCCAAGCCCAGGTTTAGCATCTCTCCGGATTCCCTGTCCTGAGCCATGGTCCCCTGAGCTCCCACCCCACATGTGTGCACATGGGCAGTGTGGTATGGTATGTAGAGTGGACGTGGTATGGCCCTCTCAGCCAAGCCAGGACCCTGGTGCAAGGCTGGGCCCTCCGCAGTTCAGCCTCCCTG
>PVIA01011853.1:0-41575 GCA_004024845.1 Tonatia bakeri
CTCAAAAGAAACCTTACAGGCAAGAAGGGGCTGGCAAGAAGTATTCCAAGTCTTGAAAAGCAAGGGCCTACATCCCAGATTGCTCTATCCAGCAAAGCTTTCATTTAGAATGGAAGGGCAGATAAAGTGCTTCTCAGACAAGGCCAAGTTAAAAGAGTTCATCATCACCAAGCCCTTACTATATGAAATGTTAAAGGGAGTTACCTAAGAAAAAGAAGATTAAAAATATGAACAGTATAAAAAAGTCATCAAATGGAGGGTTAGCAACAGGGAAGTAGGAGGAGGAGGGAGAGGGGAAGATATAGAGAATAAGTAGCATAGACAGTAGGTAGAAAATAGACAGGGGGAGGGTAAGAATAGTATGGGACATGTAGACACTAAAGAACTTAAGACACATGGACATGAACTAAAGGGGGGAATGTGGGTGGGAGGGGATGGGCAGGGTGGAGGGGAGTGAAGGGGAAAATGGGCCAACTGTAATAGCATAATCAATAAAATAAAGAATTAAAAAAAGTATAAAATAGGGCGGTGAATAAAACATATCTGTTTAGGGTTAAAGTTCAAACCTGCTCAATGATGCCAATTTATTGAACCCTTTAACCTTATAGACTGTGAATCATGTTCTACTACTTAGCAGTTTATGACTTACCTGATACTCCCCACCATAGCCAGCTCCTTGAACATAACTTATTTTTTGCCTACTTAGATCTATAGATCTCCCACTTATTTAATGGAAAATAGAGTGCTAGTACCTCCTCACCAGCCACATCTTTTTGTCAACCATACCTCAGGTAACAATAGCTGAAATGGTTAGTTGCACATTTTGAGTTAATCCATGTGCAGGAAGATTAAGTAGTGGTTTGTTTGGGAAATGCTAAGGTAGATTAAGGGAAAGGTATCATGATTTTAATAATATTTACTTTATAAGATGGATAATACTATTAAAGAGTGATTCCACACACAGGGCTTGGCAGATGACAATAAGCATGCAATAAATACTATTCTATTCTTTGTAATTTTTTACTAAATTCCTTATGTGTTCCTGCCTAAGATCTGAAATGGTAAAGCACTCTGATAATAATCATACAAACCTGCATGCACACAAGCACACACATATGTGCGTACTCACACATTACTTTGAAGATCCTTTCCGTTCCCACTTTTGTATAACTTAAAGCTGCTACAATGGTCAGAGATGAATGGTTAGTACCTTGATCCTTAAACATCAGTAGGCACATGGACAAGAACATGGACAAGATTTTTGATAAATTGCCTCTTACAACATTTATGTGCTTCTTGGCTAATACTGTAGTTTGTTTTTATAAAGATAATATCAAAACCATAGTGGTTGAGTGCCAGGTAACTCATACTTTTCTGTTTCATCAATTATTCATTGAAATCTATGCATCTTAATGTTCATAGCAGCATAATTTACAATAGCCAAGTGTTGGAAGCAACCATCAGTAAATGAATGGATAAAAAAACTGGTACATTTATGCAATGGAATACTATGCAGCAGAAAGAAAGAAGGAGCTCCTACTCTTCTCAACAGCATGGATGGAACTGAAGAGCAATATGCTAAGTGAAATAAATCAGTGAAAGACAAATTCCATATGTTCTCACCTATAAGTGGGACTTGATCGAAATAACAAACAAGCAAGCAAAAACTAGAGACATTGAAATAAAGAACAAACTGGTAGTAACCAGAGGGGTGGGGGTGGGGGATAATGGGGGAAAGAAGGGGAAGGGTCATCATGGAATGTGTATATAGGACCCATAGACAAAGCAAAAGTGGGGAACGATGGAGGGTAGGAGGTAGGGGTGAATGGGGTAAGGGAAAGCTGTGGGGAAAAAATGGAGACAACTGTACTTGAACAACAATAAAAAATAAAATAAATCTCAGTTGTGATAACATGGAACAAACAAATGATGTGCTCCCGAAAGAAATGAACTACAATGTGACAGACCCTGTAGATCAGACTGGATGTTCCAAGAAGCTATTTTTGATATTTTGGGGTGATTTTTCATATTGAAAATTGGGCAAAGAGGGAGCACAGTGGCTGGTCAAAATAAAGCTTTCTATCTGTGACTTATGACTATTGTCACTTAAATGATCTATATATTACACCAACCTGTTACAGGCCCAGGGCATCTAATGCAAAGAAGATGTCATGTAAATAATTTATAGCCTATTGTATGGATGATTAATTGTCTTGTGTGCACACTCTTTCAAAATTGCAGATTAAACCAGAAACTTTCAGAACCAAGGTTTCCATTCACTAATCCACTAATAAATGCCAACATTTTTCAGTTAGTTGGGTTGATTCCATATTCCCATCAGAAGAACACTGGACAGGGTGAAATTTTGGTCTGTTTAATCAAATTTGGAGTATTCTTTAGCATTGTGACTACATCTGTTAATCTTACTAATCCCTTCCTCCCAGCCTTGGGTATTCAAAGAAAAAAATTAGTCAATATGTGTTTAGCACAATGTTAAGGTCAAAATCCTCCCAGGGTTCTATCTTTAAAAACAAACAAAAAAAAATGAGAACTACCCAACTCTCCTTGTTTTTGTCAAATCCAGAATACAATTCTGATGGAAATGTGCAGGAATGGTTTTAAAGTGAGCAGAATTGTCCTTCTCCTTTAATTTTAAAAATCAGGGGTCTGGGCCATCCCCCTAACCATCTTAACCTCCTTTAATACTCCCTAGTTCTATTGTCCAAAATATTTTCAAAACATTCTTCAACTAGATATTGCAGAGACTGAACAAATAACTTTCTGTACAGAGAGGACTTAGAAGCAGCTCCTTATGGTATACCTTTTGGGCTCTACTTGTGCATTCTAAAGGCTGTGGACATCTGCCAGTTAGTTGTGATTTTGACCAATGTAGATGGCTGAACCAGGGAATTCATCTAATTCCAGATTTCCCTTTGCAGTTACTGAAAAAAAAAAAAGAGAATAGGGGATGACTCATGAAGCATATAGCCTAGGGTTGAAGTTCATCCTAGGGACAGAAATTATAAAAGAGTTGCATAGAAAAAGAATATAGGCTGAGTGCTCATTTTGGGTTAGAGCAGGTCATTGTACACTTGGGTAATACCCCCAGAGAGATAAGTGTAATCACATATCAAGGTCAGACAGATCAACAATGAATATAACTTCAGGAGCTCAGTTGGAAGTAGAGATAGGTTATAAGTAATTCTCATAAGTGAATAACATGAAGATTCCTTTAGAAAGCCCAGTCTGGGCTCTGTGCTCTCTCATCTATTGACCATATTCACACAACTAGGTTTTATTGGAGAAACCAACAAAAATGTGACCATCTATGTTTAAATATATTTATAAACTCCCTTTTATCAAAGTATATATTTAGCTTTTATATACTAAATCTCACTTTTCCTTTATAGGTAAAAAGTAGTATAGTAGTCCCTCAATATCTGTGTATATGTTCCAAGATCCCCAGTGGGTATCTGAAATTGCAGATAGCAGAAACCCTTTATATGCTATGTTTTTTTACAACACATACATATCTAAAATAAAGTTTAATTTATAAATTAGGTATATAAGAGATTACCAACATACTATAAAATATAACAATTATAACAATATACTCTAATAAAAGTTATGTGAACGTGGTCTCTCTCTCTTTCTCAAAATACAATATCTTATTGTACTGTACTAATCCTTATTGTGATGATGTTAAATGGTGCAATGCATGTGTGATGAAGTGAAGTGAGGTACTCAGAATGGCATTCACTTTAAGACAAATTATTTATTTCTAGAATTTTTCATTTAATATTTTTGGACTGTGATTGACCATAGATAACTGAAACCCCAGAAAGTGAAACCACAGATAAAGGGAGATTACTGTAGAAGTTTTTCCAAAACACGATTATATAATTCTAATAGTTAATATCAATCTAAGTATCTTTTATGAAAATATTTTAGAGTAAAATTTCCCTTCAGAGTCAACTCTGTCTTTCTGCAGTGAAATAATTTCTGTGATTTATAGATCTATTATCTGCTCTGTGATACATGCAATGATCTTCTGAGTATATGCACAAGTTCTATAGCCTTAGTTCACTTGGTGTTTCAACAATCAAGTGAAAGAGAAAGGTAAATGTACAAAGGAAAGGGTTTTCTTTTCATAGGTGGAACATGTGGAAATTAGAGTCCTATAAAGAAACTTCTCATCAAGTCAGGGCATAGTTAGGATGTTGAAGGGATTAGGTAGTAATATATTTAAATAGGGTCACTCTATAGTCATTCTTTCACTGCCATGGATGCCATGTTTTCCTGAAGGATCTTTTATAAGTTGGAAGATATCTTTGTTAGCATGTCCCCTCCTTTATGCAGGAAGAAGTGTAACCAGAATGTGCTCACACTTGAAAAACGTTATCATGTTTAAAACTATATTGTGTCTGATATAGTTTATCTCATATATGGTGCTGGACACAACTCCATCACCATTTATATCATAAGCAATATTAATTAAATTACAAAATTCTTTGGCGTATCATAGAGTTGAACAATAATAGCCTGGGATTTATGGGACCTAACTACATTGGTCCCAATTGTGCCTTTAAATGGCTATTTGAATGTAAGTATATCACTTAACCTTTTTAAGGGTCTGTTTTCTCACCTTTAAAATGAGGAGTGAGGATATTGGTCCACATTAATGATTTTCTAATTCATTTGTTTACATGTGTGTGCTTTTATGCAGTTTTTCAGCATAATTTAAAAAAATAAAGTATTATGTACAACTCTCATTTATAAAACAGATAAAATAGAGCAATTCTGCTTGAAGCTACCATCATTTCATCACATCTACTCCAAATGTGTATGAGCCCTTAGGCTCATTAGAGCATAGTTGAAAAATCACCAGTTAGGATCTAAGGCTCCTCATCACTCTGACCTTCCATGATTCCTAGACTTGGCAATGTTGAAGCAACAGGTATAAATGACTGAATTAGTGTGAATTTTATCTTTATTCACCAGGATGGGTGAAACCATGGATGTGTTTAGCAGTGCCTAACACAGGGAAGATTCATCCAAAGTATTTATTGTGGTAGACACTAACTGTCAGGTGGTGAATTAGTTGTTACAGCCCTATTTAAAAAATGGTTAGAGCTCTCCATTTAACCAGATATATCCTGTGCCAAAAATAAATGTTTCCTATTAAGGAGGGGTATCAAGCTCTGGCTGGTGTGGCTCAGTGGATTGAGCACCTGCCTGTGAACCAAAAGGTCACCATTTTGATTCCCAATCAGGGCACATGCCTGGGTTGTGGGCCAGGTCCCCAGTAGGGCATGGGTGAGAGGCAATCACACATTGATGTTTCTCTTCCTCTCTTTCTCCTTCCCTTCCCCCCTCTCTAAAGATAAATACATAAAATCTTTCTAAAAAAAGAATGGGTATCAAAAAATAAAGCATATCATGGAGGAAGTCAGCTGAAAAAGTTACTAAATTGCTGGTGTGTGTGTATATGTATAACATGTGGTGGTGGAGATATTTGTAGTTTTTACTGCAGTAAGTTTGCGCTGACCACATTAGTTGTAAGTGGCAGCACTAAGCATAAGTTATGCTGGTCTACCAAAGTAAGTGGCAATAAAAACTGTATAGTGCCGCACACAATAATAACATAGTTTATTTAAATTACTTATTTTCTTTGGGTTTTGTCTCTTTTAATTTATCTCTATTTTTCCTTCTTGCTTATGTTACTCAACATAGAATTATGCCCTCTTTGGCATGTGTGAGGTCAAGAGCATGTGAAATTAAAAGAGTAGAATCCATTTATGTTCCAGTTAGAAATTTATGCATTGGTGTGGGAAGCCTATACCTTGTCTGCTGGTGGTTGTGGTCAAATATGTATTAGAAAGGATAAAGTATTTCCCATAACTTATAAGAACAAATGGGAAAGTCATCTGAAACACTGAAATGAGTATAAAGTTATTAGGTATTGTTGATTGGTTTCACTAGCTCTACTGAGTCAATGTGCTTGCAATAAGTATACTGGTGAATATGTAATCCAGTCTTCTGGCATAGAAAACAACTTTTGCTTTGCTTCTAGATTGAATTAATATTGGAATATAAGCTTCACTGGAGCAGTTATCTACCTTGTATGTGACTTACCACTTTATCTCTAGTGCCTAGAAGACTACCTGGCACATAATAAGTTTATAATATTTTCTGAATTAAATGAATAGACACAATCCTTATTTTTTAACAAGAGACTTCATATTTTTACCCTGCACCACTGAGTAGGGAAAAGGATTAATCTGACTGTTGCTTGAATCCTCACTAAACTTGTTCTGAACCTTTTAACCTGGAAAAGTTATAAGTTAGCAGCATAATATACATGCAGAATGGAAGTCTTGATTCTGGATCACAGTGAAATGTTCCAAATGGAAAGTTATGAAACCTGGCAACCATACCTGTGCACATGCATAGACTAAGTGCTTGAAGATAAATCCAGTGTTCTGTGATGGAATAAATTTTAGCTGAATATCCTGATAATGTGATAAAAGGTAGTGAGTAGCACAGCAGAAACACCATCAGTATTAAAAGAGATCCTAAATAGGAAAACAAGCAAAAAAAAATAACAGCAACAAGAACATAAGAGATGAAGAATAGTTTTCATCCTAGAGTAATTATTATTTATTTTCAATTAAGTATTTATGAGTGCTACTGTATGTAAATCAATATTTGTCCTCAGTAGAGGTACTGTCATAAATTCTGTGGATATTTAATTTTTACCAGATTGAATTTTATATCTCTAGCTTTATCTGAAACTCTGTTCTCAAAACATCACCTTCTGTGATGTTAAAGATTTGTAACAGTCTTTTACCTTCTCTAAATCTTTTGAAATTCCATTTATATATTCAGTGAGCCCATAACAAATTTCAATGGTATATATTTTTAGGAACTGAGACTATACTAATCTACAAAACAAACATAGTCTCAATTATTCTAGAACTTTCAGTTTCCCATACCCAGGCATAAAATAATATCATGACCTTTTTTTTATACATAAAATTATTTTTTTTGTCATCTGTCAACCATGTCTTTACATCCACTCAGGATCAAATCTTTTCCATTTTCTCAGTATGTGTTTGCTTTTTAAACATAGTCTAAGTCTATAAAAAGTGGGGTATGATGATTAATTTTATGTGTCAACTAGACTAGACCATGGGGTGGCTTGATATTCTTTCTATCAACCATTATTCTGGATATTTCCAAGAGGGTGTTTTTGGATGAGAATAACATTTAAATTGTTAAATGGAGTGAAGTAGATTTCCTCATCCAATCAGTTTAAGGCCTGAATAGAACAAAAAGACTGACCTTTCTGAACAAGAGAGAATGCTTCCTAACTGATGCTTTCTAACTGGAATATTAGCTTTTTCTGCCTTTGGAATGTAACTAAAATATCAGTTCTTCCTGGGCTTTGAGCCTGTGTGGCTTCAAACTAGACCTAACCATCAGCTCTCCTGGTTCTCAGGCCTTCAGACTGAGTCTGAATCTAAACAAAATTTCTTTCTGGATTTCCAGGACTCACCCATAGATCTTGGGACTTGCCAGCCTCTACAATTATAAGAGCCAATTCATTATAATAAATTTCTTTCAATTGTTAACATAAGAAATATCGAAACTTGTAGACAATTTTTCATTGTTGTTCAGTTACAGGTGTCCCACTTTTTCCCCCATTACTCTCCCCTGTCCTGCTCAATACCCTCTCACAATCAATCCCCACCCTGTTGTCCAAGTCCGTGGGTCAGTTTATCAGTTTGTTGTTTATACCCTTCTCCTTCTTTCCCCATTATCCCCTTTCCTCCACCCCTCTGGTCACTGCCAATTTGTTCTTTATTTCCATGCCCCTGGCTCTTTTTTGCTCACTTGTTTGTTTTGTTGATTATGTTCCACTTATAGGTGAGATCATACGGTATTTGTCTATCATAGCCTGACTTATCTCACTTAGTATAATACACTCCAGTTCTATCCATGCTGTTGAAAAGGATAGGAGTTCTTTTTTTCTTTTGGCTGTGTAGTATTCCATTGTGTGAATTTATCATAGTTTTCTGATCCACTCATTTACTGATGGGCACTTAGGCTGTTTCTAGCAATTGGCTATTGTAAATTGTGCTGATGTGAACATTGGGGTGCATAGGTTCTTTTGAATTGGTGTTTCAGAATTCTTAGGGTATAATCCCAGCAGTGGAATTGTCCAATCAAAAGGCAGTTCCATTTTTGTTTTCTGAGGAAACTCCATACTGTTTTCCACAGTGGCTACACCAGTCTGCATTCCCACCAGCTGTTTACTAGGGCTCCCTTTTCTCCACAACCTTACCAGTATTTGTTGTTTGTTGATTCATTAATGATGGCCATTCTGACTGGTGTGAGGTGGTATCTCATTATGGTCTTAATTTGCACACCTCTGATAGCTAGTGATGTTGAGCATTTTTTTCATATGTCTATGGGTACTCTGTATGTTTCTTTTTGGAGAAGTGTCTGTTCAGATAACAGTTTATTTGAGCCACAGTGATGACATGCTGGGAAGTATGATCTCAAATACTCCAGGGAGTGACAATCTTGCAGTTTCTTGTATACATTTGAAATTAAGGAGGGATAGTGAGAAAGATTTCATGAACTTGACATAAATCAAAACAGGAAAATCTCTAAGACTGAATTATAAATAATTAACAAGATTATGTTCTCTTTTCTAATTTTTTTAAAAAATATTTATTTTTAGAGTGACTGGAAGGGAGAAGGAGAGGGAAAGAAACATGGTTGTGTAAGAGATATGTCAAAATTATTTGTCCTCTTGAGGGTGGTTATACTTCTGAGGAGTTTGGGGGACAGGCAGTTTTAAAGATGTATTAACCTAAATGCACAAAAAAGTAGGTCAGACTTTTTAAAATCAAAAATAAAGTTTTACTAAGGAAGTTATGAACCTGAGGCATGAATAACCACCAGGATATGCCCAGTTAGGAATTTAAGATCAGATCACACTGTGATGTTGCTTTAGGTTAGATATATTGAATATTACAAAGCCCCTTTTTTTGCGGTATACACACACACACACACACACACACACACATATTCTATTGGTTCTGTTTCTTTGGAAAATCCTAATACAGGGGCTCCTGAGAAGATATACCACAAATTTTCCATAATTATATAGGGGTGAGCAGAAGTAGGTTTATAGTTATGACTATGTGAAACAGAGTTTATTCTTGTATTTTATTTATTATACTATTTATTTGTATTACAACTGTAAACCAACTTCTGTCCACCCCTTTACTTCTTCAAGTCCAGTTTCCCAAAAGTAGCCTTATTTAAATCTTGTGAAAAGGTGATAATATAAATAAAGTCAATAGACCACCTTTTATGACCTATCCCTATCATCAGATTTTATTCACTTTGCTGTTTTATCAAATTAACATAATGTTTTTACTTAACTAATCAGATTGCTTATGTGAGGTAACCTTGCCACTCATCACATACCATAATTTGAACCTCCACACTAATCATTTTCAGATATTCAGTTTATGAGTAATTTCAGAAATTGAAACAATTCAGTTGTGCAAGATTCTTTTTTGGCCCTAATACTGTTTTCATAGACTTTCATAGTGAGAGGGGTTATCCTTAGTGACTGCCAATACCACTAACTGTTTTGGCTAGACACTGAACATAACTCCAAATTGTGACAAAAATTATACATGTATAAATATACATTTGTTTATTTATGTATAAATATTCATTTGTTTTTTTTTGGTCTGCATAGACACCAACTTACTTTTCATACTGCAGTTTTGTCAGGAAACAACAGGATTATCATGCAGTAGAATCTATAGAGGATTGTTTCTACAAAGAGTGTGTATTAGAATATATTTAACAGAGTTGCTTATAACATGACTGATATATAATGTTAATATTTAAAATATGCTGAGATTGTGATATCTTCTTCCTGTATCTTCTGTCCTCGCCTTTCTACTACCAAAGGAAGTAACTTTTCCTGAGCCATGATGAATATTTTGTAATGGCTACAATATCAAACGTTAAGCAAATGTGTTTCTCAGATGATAATGTTCTGTACATCAAAGTATATATTTTCAAATTGTGCACTTTAAAATTTTGACTGGAGATATCACCTTTAATGTATGCTTCACTAGCCGCTGGTGGATGGAAAAAAATTACTAATTGATATGCCTTAATGACCTGAAAGGTTTCAGAGTTGGATGAACCTGAGAGAACTGCTAAGAGATAGATATTTGATTCTAATTATGCCTGGTACATGCCAAAAGTAGGCCCATTGTGACAATTATATCACTGTCAAATTGGTAGACCTCAGGTTTTCTAATAATTTGACACTATTATCAAATACTGCCTTACTGAGTTCATGATAAGAAAAGTGAGAAAAGATGAGGGCAGAGAAAAATAGAGCTTCATGATCTCTACTTGCTGCAGATTGCTGTATTAAGAGAAGAAAGAAGTGACAAAAAACTAAACCTAAGCTTAGTAAATGATGCTAATTGACTTTACCCTTAGCATTTTCCTTTATGGCTTTCATGTCACAAACTTGAAAACAGAAGCAGCAGAGATCTGAAAATCAATTTGGATTGTTATTACTGGGCTCCCTTTGAATAATTTGATCTGTCTAGCATTTCCTGTGTACTTTAAACTTCTATGAGAATTACTGTTGAAACTGGGTTAATATCTGATTGTTCAAAACTGAAAACCATGGTGATATTTGTCTGAATGCATTTTTTCAATCTACAGTGATAGTCTTTTATTTTTGTTAATTTATTTTAATACACAAAATGTATTAACTTTCTCTGATTTGTTGAGATATGGAGAGAATTGAATATGAGTTGAAAGTAAACTAAAAACTAGATGATAGTTTTTCATTTTTAGGAAAACCATTTTATTATTTCCAAAATATCCCATACATTGGCAGGAATAATTCTGACTAATACTGGTACAATTCTGTTTCTGGAAGAAGTACATAGATTTATTTTAGGTTAATAATCTGAATTAGCTGAAACTGTGAAGCCACATTACAACTTGAAGAGAAAGGTGTATTATTTCCAGATATGTTTCTCATGACCATCAAGTATGAGAGCTCAAAGAGACCCTTAACACTAATCCAACCTTCAAGCAATAGATAAATTACCTTGGATCTGTAATTAGTCATAAAAAAAGATTCTGAAGTCTTTCATGATTAATATCAATTGAATAATGCATAATCATTGGCCTTCAAAAGATAACTTTTAATATTTTAACACTTAGAACCTCATTAATAAACAAAGTAGCTACTCTAGCATTGATTAATTCAATAAATGCATATTGAACCATAAGAAAGACAGTATCCTTAAGTATATATATAAATATAAATGATATGGTTTCTGTTCACAGAGAGGGTTACATTGTAGCATGGGGAATAAAGCAAGTATGGAAAATAAAAAAGTAAAACAGGATGAGATGAATATTATAAACATATAACTATAATTGTATATGTTTATGATAGTAAAATGAGAACTATTAATAAATGTATTACTAAAACAGATATAAACCATCACTGATCTAGGGAAATGAGTATTTACTCACCCCAACACTGAATGACAATGCTAAATGCTCTCACAGTTTGTACACAGTTAAGAGCTCTTTATATATATAAATTTTATATAAATGTATATTTATATGTGTATGCATATATACTTATATATACACACACATATAAATATAGGCCCATTGTGACAATTATATCACTGTCAAATTGCCAGACCTCAGGTTTTCTAATAATTTGACACCATTATCAAATACTGCTACACTGATTTCATGATAAGTGAGATAAAAGATTAGGGCAGAGAAAAAGCTTCACAATCTCCACTTCCTACAGAGATTACTATGTTTAAGAAAAGAAAGAAATGATGAGAAACTAAACCTGAGCTTAGTAAATGATGTCAATTGACTTTTCCCTTAGCATTTATATATGTATATATAGATTTATATGTGTGTATATAAATATATATACACATATATACTTTATATATATAAATATATATACACACATATGTTTTTGTTGTTGTTCATGTACAATTGTCACCATTGTCCTACTACCACTTTCTCCCATCCCATTCACCTCCACCTCCCATCCTCAATTTTACCCGCTTTGGCTTTGTCCATGGGACCATTATACATGTCCCTTGGCAACCTTTTCCCTTCTTTCCCCAGTTAACCCCCTTCCTTCTCCCCCTGGTTCCTATCAGTTTGTTCTTAATTTCAATGTCTCTGGTTATATCTTGCTTGCTTATTTCTTTTGTTGATTAGATTCCACTTATAGGTGAGATCATATGGTATTTCTCTTTCATTACCTGGATTATTTCACTTAGCATAATGCTCTACAGTTCCATCCATGCTGTTGCAAATGGTAGGAGCTCCTTAAATTCCTGCTATGTAGTATTCCATTGTGTAAATGTACCAGTTTTTTGACATGATCATTTACTGATGGGCACCTAGGTTGCTTTCAGCACTTGGCTACTGTAAATTGTGCTGTTATGAACATTGAGGTGCATAGGTTCTTTTGAATTTTTACTGAATTCAAAAGAATTCTCACTGAATTATTTTGAATATACAGGATTCTTACTGTATAATCCCAGCAGTGGAATTGCAGGGTCAAAAGGCAATTCTGTTTTTAGTTTTTTAAGAAAATTCCATACTTTTTTCATAGTGGCTGCACTAGTCTGCATTCCTGCCAACAGTGTTCTAGGGTTCCCTTTTCTCCACAACCTCACCAACACTAAGATGGCCATTCTGATTGATGTGAAGTGGTACCTCATTGTGGTTTTACTTTGCATGTTAATGATGGTTAGTGATGCTGAGCATCCTTTCCTACGTCTCTGGACCCTCTGTATGTCCTCCTTGGAGAGGTATCTGTTCAGGTCCTCTGCCCATTTTTTAACTGGATTGTTTATCTTCATAGAGTGGAGTCTTGTGTGTTCTTTATATATTTTGGAGATCAAACCCTTGTCCAAGATGTCACTGGCAAATATATTTTCCCATAGAGTTGGTTCTTTTTCATTTTGCTGGTGTTTTCTGTATCTGTGCAGATTTTTATTTTGATGAAGTCCGATTTGTTTATTCTTTTTTTTTTATGTCCCTTGCTCTTGGGGGCATATTGGTGAACATGTCTGAAATTTTCCTGCCTATGTTCTTCTCTAGGATTTTTATGGTATCATGACTCATATTTAAGTATTTAATTCATCTTGAGTTTATTTTCATGTATGGTGTGAGTTGATGGTCAAGTTTCATTATTTTTCATGTAGCTGCCTAGATCTCCCAACATCATTTATTGAAGAGGCTATCTTAACTCGATTTTATGTTTCTGCACCCTTTGTTGAATATTAACGGACCATAGAGACTCGAATTTATTTTGGGGCTCTCTATTCTGTTCCATTGAACAATGGGTGTGTTATTATGCCAGTACCAGCCTGTTTTGAGTACCACAGACTTGTAATACAGTTTGATGTCAGGTATGGTGATCTCTCCTACTTTGCTCTTCTTTCTCAAGATTACTGAGGCTATTTGGGGTCATTTATGGTTTGATGTAAATTTTTGAAATGCTGATTCTATATCTGTGAAATATATCATTGATATTTTAATAAGGATTGCATTGAATCTATAAATTACTTTGGGTAGTATGGACATTTTGATGATATCAATTATTCTAGTACATGAACACTGTATATGCTTCTATTTATTTGTTTCTTCCTTAATTTCTTTCTGCAGAGTTGTGTAGTTTTCTGAATACAGGTCTTTTACTTCCTTGGTTAGGTTTATTCCTAGGTACTTTATTTTTCTTGTTGCTATAGCAAATGGGATTTTTTTTTGTCATCTGTTTCTGATGTTTCTTCATTGTGTACAAAAATGCCTTCAATTTCTGTATATTGACTTTGTATCCCACTGTTTTGCCAAATTCACTTATTAGGTGCAGTAGTTGTTTGATGGTCTATAGGGTTTTCTGTGTACACTACCATGTCATCTGCAAACACTGACAATTTTACTTCCTCCTTTTCATTGTGGATACCTTTTATTTATTTTTGTTGTCTGATTGCTGTGGCTAGGACTTCCAATAATATGTTGCATACAAATGGTGAAATCAGACATCCTTGTCTTGTTCTTGATCTTAGTGGGAAAGCTTTTAGATTTTGCCCATTGAGTATGATGTTGACTGTATGCTTTTCATATATGGCCTTTACTATGTTGAGTTATGCTGCCTCTACTCCCACTTTGCTGAGTGTTTTTATCATAAATGGGTTTCGTACCTCATGAAGTGGTTTTTCCACATCCATCGATGCGATCATGTGACTTCTATCTTTCCTTTTGTTTATGTGATGTATTACACTTATTGACTTGCGAATATTGTACCATCCTTGCATCCCTAGGATGAATCCCACTTTGTCATGGTGTATGATCATTTTAATGTATTGCTGGATGTGGTTTGCCAATAGTTTGTTGAGGACTTTAGTGTCTATATTCATCAATGATGTTGAACTGTAGTTTTCTTTCATGGTTGTGTCTTTGTCTGGTTTTTGGATTAGGATGATTCTGGCTTCATAAGAAAAGTTTGGGAGCCTTTCTTCTTTTTGCATTTTTTTGGAATATTCTGAGAACAGTAGGGGTGCATGCTTCCTTAAATGTTTTGTAAAATTGTCCTGTGAAACCATCTAGTCAAGGGCTTTTTTGTGACAGGATTTTTTCATTACTTCTTTGATTTCACCAGGTGTTATCAGCCTGTTTAGGCTTTCTTCTTATTCTTGATTCAGTTTTGGAAGATTATATTCTTCCAGATATTTGTCCATTTCACCCACGTTGTCCAATATCTTGATGTATTAATTTCTTACAATCCTTTGTATTTCTGTGGTATCAGTAGTAATTTCTCCTCTTTCATTTCTGATTTTATTTATTTGGGTCCTATTTTTTTTCTTGATGAATCTGGTTAAAGGCTTGTTGATTTTGTTTACCTTTTCAAAGAACCAGCTCCTGGATGTATTGATCCTTTGAATTGTTCTTTTAGTCCCTATATCATTTAATTATTTTCTGAACTTGAATATTTCCTTCCTTCTACTTGCTCTGAGCTTTATTTTCTGTTCCCCAAGTTCTTGTAGATGTAGGGTTAGGTTGTTTATTTGAACTGTTTCTATCTTTTTTGGGTATGCCTGTATTGCTATGAACTTCCTTCTCAAGACTGCCTTCACTACACCCCATAGGTTTTGGACTGTCGTGTGTTCATTTTCATTTGTTTCCAGAAATTTTTTTATTTCTTTCTTGATCTCATTCTTAACCCATTCATTGTTTAATAGCATGCTACCGAGTCTCCATGAGTTTGAATGTTTTTGACTTTTTTCCTTGAGGTTGGTTTCTAGTTTCAAGCTCTTGTGGTCCAAGAAAATATTTGATATGATTTCAGTGTTCTTGAATTTGGTGCGGCTTGTTCTGTGTCCTATCATGTGGTCTATCTTTGAAATTATTCCATGTGCATTTGAAAGGAATGTATATTTTGTTTCTTTGGGATGAAACGTTCTGTATATGTATCAGTTAATTTCATTTGATCTAATGTGTCATTCATTGCCAAAATATCTTTGTGGATATTTTGTTTGGAAGATCTATCTATTTTTGACAGTAGGGTGTTAAAATCCCCTACTATAATTTTTTTGCTGTGTATATCTTTCTTGATGTCCTCCAAGATGTTCCTTATATATTTGTTTTCTCCTATGTTGGGTGCATATATATTTAAAATATTTATGCTTTCCTGATGGATTCTTTTTGAGTATTATGAAGTGTCTTTCTGTGTCTCTTTTTATGGCCTTTGTATTGAAGTATATTTTGTCTGATATTAGTATTGCTACTCTGGCTTTTTTTTTCCTGTCCATTTGCTTGGAATATTTTTTCGAACCCTTCACTCTCAGTCTGTATAGATTTTTTGATATGAGGTGGGTCTCTTGTAGGGAGCATATATGTGGGTTATGTTTTCTAATCCATTCAGGTACCCTATGCCTTTTGATTGAAACATTTAATCCATTTACATTTAAGGTTGTTATTGATAGGTATTATTCATAGTCATTTTACTTGCTTTGTACCTGTGTTTCTCTCTCTCTCTCTCTCTCTCTCTCTCACTGTTTTTCTTCTTCTAAAGCAGACCCCTTATAATATCTTGCAATGCTGGTTTGGTGGAGGTATATTCTTTTGGACTTATTTTGTATGGGGAGCTCTTTATTTTGCCTTGCATTTTAATTGAGAGCCTAGCTGGCTAGAATAGTCTTGGTTGCAGGCCTTTGGTTTCCATTACTTGGATTATTCTTGCCATTCCCTTCTGACTTATAGTGTTTCTGTTATGAAGACAACTGCTATCCTTATTGGGGCTCCCTTGTATGTTACTTTCTGTTTCTTCCTCGCTGCCTTTAAGATTGTCTCTTTGTCTTGGAATTTTGCCATTTTAATTATGATGTGTCTTGCAATGGGCCTCTTTGTGTTCCTCTTGTTTGGTACCCTTTGTTTTTCCTGGATTTGTGTGACTTTTTCTCTCATCAAATTAAGGAAGTTTTCCATTATTACTTTTTGAAATAGCTTTTCTATTCTTTGTTCCATTTCTTCTTCTTCTGGCATCCTTATTATAAGGGATATTATTATGTTTCATGTTGTCCTGCAGTTCCCTTAACACTTCAATCTTTTTGAGGGTTTTTTTTCCTTTTCTTGTTCTTTCTGGGAGTTTTTTTCTACTTTGGCCTCCAGCTCACTGATTTGATCCTCTGCTTCATCAAGTCTGTTTTTGAATCCTTCCACTGTGTTCTTTAATTCAGAAATTGTATTCTTCATTTCTTCTTGGCACTTGTTGATTGCTTCTATGTGCTTTTTCATGCTGATATAGTTTGCAGGAAGTTCCTCATAGTTTCCCTGTAGTTTTTGGTAATTCTCAGTGAGCTCATTGAACTTCCTTATAACCATTGTTTTGAACTCAATATCTGATAGTTTACTTACATTTATTTCATTTAGCACTCTCTCTGAGGATTTCTCTTTTCATTTTGTTTGATGGTCGTTCTTTGTCTTCCCATTGTTTGTGAGACTCTTCTTGTTTGCCTCTGCTTCTTAAATTGATCTGTTTTGACTCCCTGAGTTTGTGGTATGAACTTCTATGGTAGGAGACTTGTGAGAGTCAGTTGAGCAGTCTCCTTGATCTCCTGAACTTGATGCTCTTGGGATGCCCTTTATGCCATTTTTGTTGGCTCTCTGGATGTAATCAGGTTTTGTTGTGGTTGGGTGTTTCTTTGATGGGTCCTTCCCTCTAGCTGGTTGAATGAGAATCACTCCACATACCTCATCTTGTATGCTTTCTTTCTGCCACTGTTTTTTTTTTTCTTTCTTTCTGGATCCTCCTGTGGTAATGTTAGATGTTGATCTCTTCTGACCTTAGGCAACCTGTTTGAGACTTCCTGGGATCTATTGTCTGTGAATGTCTTCTTCAGTTTTTAATCTAGTCACTCTGCACTCAGCAGTCAGGCTTAAGACACATAGGGTGGGTCAGAATCCCTCCTTGTTTTGAGGCCATTATTTCCTCTCAGGCTGCTGCCACTGGAAGGAGAGCAGTGTGCCTGAGCACAATGAATGCTGTAGTATGGAGGTTGACACAGTACCGGGATCCTGGTGGCTACTCACTCAGTTCTCTCCCCAAAGCCTCCATTCCCAGTCTCACCTCAGGTGTCTTCAGCCTACTCTGTCCCCACCTTTGACAGAGCCCAAGTTAGATGACATATGGATTGTTCTGAATCTGACTCTTCTGTCTGTCTGAGATTATAAAGCTTCTCTCTTGCTATTGGTCAGTTGTGTGTTCCAGGTGATTTATCCACAATTTAGTTTTAATTCCAGATTGGTCCTAGGAGGAGGTTAGTGTGACTTCCATTCACTCCTCTGCCATCTTCTTCCTCCAATCAATAGTTAAGAGCTCTTAAAGCTAGAATGATTATGGACATCTTCATGGAGGAGATAGTATCTGAAATGAACTTTGAAGAATATATAACATTTTGGTAGGTAGCTGTAAGAAGAAGGCATTTTAAAAGGTGAGAATAAAAAATAAATAAAATGTGGGATTATCACTTATGAAGTCCTGATGGTAAGGATGGGAGAAGTCTGCTTAAGGAGAAATAAGATATGTACCTTGAATTAGGAGACAGCAGAGATGGAATTTGAAGATGAAACTGGAGTAGTTGGTTAGGAACAACATATGTGCACTCCAGAGCTTTGAATTTTATGCTAAAGAATTTAAACTTTATTTCAGTAGGTATTGCAGTCTTTTGTAAATGCAGTTGTATTACTTGAAATATCAGTGGTCATTATTGCCTTTACTATTTAGGATTGGCTGCATTTTTGAATTAGCCTGAGCAGGAATCAAAATCTTAAAGGAAATCAATGTGAAATGGCTCTATTTAATAGGCTAGTGGATGGTCTTGCAGGGATATTCAGGGGTGATGGGGTCATGTGGTCAAGTGGCCTTAACAATGGGGAGTAGAAATGGAAAAAAATTATAGCAGCACAATTTACAATAGCCAAGTGCTGGAAGCAACCTAAGTGCCCATCAGCAAATGAGTGGATCAAAAAACTATAGTATATTTACACAATGGAATTCTGCACAGCAGAGAGAAAGAAGGGGCTTCTACCCTTTGTGACAGCATGGATAAAACTGGAAAGCATTATGCTAAATGAAATAAGTCAGATAGTGAAAGACAAAAAGCATATGATCTCACCTTTAACAGGAATCTAATCAACAAAACAAACACTGAAGACACTGAAGTAGAGAACAGGCTGACAGTGACCAGAGGAGAGGGGGCAGGGATTTTCAGGGGAAAAGGGGAAGGGTTTATAGGAACAAGTATAAAGGACACAAGGACTAAAACAGAAGGGGAAGTGGAAATGGGAGGGAGGTGAGGAGGGCTGGGGGGATGGGTTGGGATGGGAGTAAAAGGCAGAAAAGTGTACTTGAACAACAATTAAAATAAAAAAAGAGAAAAAAAGAGAGCATTGTGCTAAGTGAAATAAACCAGGCAGTGAGGGACAAAAACCATATGATCTTACCTTTAACTGGAACATAATCAGCAAAAGAAAAAAAGCAAACAAAATATAACCAGGCAATTGAAATTAAGAACAATATAACAATAACCAGAGAGGAGAGGGGAGGGGACAGTGGGGAGAAGGGGTTTCAGGAACTACTATAAAGAACATATGTACAAAAACAAGGGGGAGGGTGGAAGCAAGAGAGGGAGGTGGGTTTGGCTGGGATGGGTGGAGGGGTGGGGAGAAAATGCAGACAACTGTAACTGAACAACAATAAAGTAATTTATTTAAAAAAAATTAAAAGAGATGCTTTGTAGATGGTTCATGTTTATTATCAGTTTTTCAGTGGATTAGTTGAGTAACTATTTTACACAGTGGGGAGTATATGATGGATTAATTCTCTCAATAGGTAGCACAAGTTGAATGTTTTAATATAGCTATTAAGTAAAACACAGAAATGGAAATTGACCCCAGAGGAAACAACCAATGAAGAATGGGGTTCTGGGTTGGCTTCAATGGTGACCTGCAATAGGAAGTATTATTTTCCTTACTTTGACCATTTTTTTTTGTGCTTCTTAAATGGTGAATCGCAAAAATCCTATTAGCATTTTGAGGGCTGCCTTAGGCTGGGTTCCTCAGAGAGCAGAGCTTGAAGCAAATTCTTTATTAGGGAGCATAATTTCAGGGAGGAGTGAGGGAAAAGGTGAGTGGGATAAGGAGGGAGAGTCAATACAAGGATTAAACTGGTTACCACTTGGTATTAGGGGCTCATGGGGATGTGTTCTGAGAAGACATATAAACAACTATTTCTCTTGACAGTGGGTCTAGAAAAACAAAGGAAAATAAAAAAATAATTTATTTTATAGGACTCATCTCCCATCAGTCAAAGTTAAGCCCATGGGGCCTTAATCCTCCATGCACTTTGAATTTGTGCTCTAAGAAGGTACCTGATTTCTCAGATCCTGGTAAAAAGAATGACATCCCTGAGAAAGAAGATAGATGCTATCAAGTTTCCCCATATGGAGTAGGTCAGATACCAGATGGAATAATTTGTCCTGATGGAAGCCACAGCTCTAATAAATGCCCCAAATTCTAGAGGTAAGGACCTTTGAAGTGGCATATAATGTGTCTGCTACATAGTACGGTCCAGTTCCATTTTGTGGTTTCACTTGAACTTTACTGAATTATTTTCCCACTCACCAAATTTCAGCTACCTAATAATGATATCTGTAGTGTTACAGAGCAGAACAACGGGGGCCCCGGGATGATGATGATGCTCTTATTGAAAGAGACTCAGGTCCGTCTTGTCCGCCGCCTTAAAGGAAAGATATCTCTCAATGCCAGAGATTCGTGAAAAGGAAAGGAAACGTTTATTTAGTGTTATACAAACTTAAAGTAGTGACCTAATGTCTTTACCAAAATCCCAAAGTCCCTTAAAACACCCACAAATACACACAGTCCTTCCTTCCCCCTTTGCCCAGTCTGGGGTACCGTATCTCAGGAAAGGAAATAGAAGTCCAGTCTCAGGCAGTGTCCGGTTATTGCCAGTAATCCGTGCTCAGCTGGTAGGCCTCTCTCGGTTCTCGGCACCATCAGCTGTGTCACCGGAACCTGTGCTAAAGCTGGGTGATGGTTCCCCCTACTACTGCTCTGGGGGAACCCACTCTGGCAAAGGTGCGTGGTCCTCTCTCCACTGCTCCAGCCACGTGGTCCTCTCTCCCCCAGGACCACAGGAGTCCTCACTCCGCCAAATCCGCGTGGTTCTTCCTCACAGAGATGCAAGAGCCCTCTGCTCTGCCAAAAGCCGCGTGGTTCTCTCCTCTATGGCTGCCGCGCCTGGGCTTTTAAATCCCGCGCCAATCTTCCTCTGCAGCCCCACTTCTGACTCCTCCCGCACTTGGCCACACCTGCCCTCAATCTGCTATCCTTTCCAGCTTTTCTGGTCACCACCGTGGGTCTGGGCAGGTGTGGCCCCATGTCATGGAGCCAATCATCTCCAAGCTCTCACGCAGGCGCTGTAACTCGGGGGACCTGCCCCCCCCCGCCCCAGTTACATCTTGGTGGGGAAGTTACTTCCATCCCCCTGGCTCAGAGCATGGCCGTAGCTATTTAACATATCTAAGTAGCCAGTCAAAGGTTATAGTTATGTTAAATGACCACACCCCAGAGGTTGGCTGCAGAGCTGTTGCTATGCAAAACAGCTCTCAATGGGCCTGCTCCATTTGTCCCTTTCCCCCACCCGCACCTGGGGGACGGGGTAGGACATCCTAGTATTTTCTGAACACCCTGAGTTCTGGACCCCATCCCAAATGTCCATTTGGGGTCCCCCCCTTGGCCGCACCCTGTAACAGTAGTACTGGTTAAGAACTTTTGATGCAGTTACAATTAATGCAAGCCTAAGTGGGGATACAAGGTAAATAAAGAGCTGATGGATGTCTGTGGCAATCTAATGTATTCCCTTTCTCTAAAACTTGTGTCTCACTTGGTCTCTGTCTCCCTTGCCTTGTCATTACTTTCTCTTCTGTTTTCTACTATTCTTCTTCAGTAACTAGTCATAGCAGCTTCCCTCATTATTTCATTCCCAAGTATTTGAATGGATATTTGCACTTATATTTTGATTATTTGACTATTCAATTTTATGTTTTCTATTAATTTTCACTGTTATTTCCTCATTTTGAGGCTAGTGATTCTAAGTTTTACATCTCAGCCTCTCTGCAAAAGAGTTAATCTATAAACAGACACTTAAATGCACAGTCTAAAGAATCTTCCTATGAATTATTTTGTGAAGGAAAAACAACTTTGTAAGGCTAATAATGAGTCCTTTATTTACCTTTGTTCAGGGTTTGGGTGTTTGGATTTCAAATCAAATTTCCTTAAACAAAATGATATAAATGGACTCAAATGAAAGATGAGACATTGCAACTTGCTCTTTTTTTTTTCCATTTTTTAAAGGCCTTACCCAAGTTTATACTTACTAATGAGAGAGAGAGAGGAGAGAGAGAAAGAGAG
Organism: Tonatia bakeri; assembly: GCA_004024845.1. Lineage (NCBI taxonomy): Eukaryota > Metazoa > Chordata > Mammalia > Chiroptera > Phyllostomidae > Tonatia > Tonatia bakeri. Next base: position 22,114 of record PVIA01011853.1, read on the forward strand.
AAAGAGAATCTATCTGTTGCCTCCTTTAAGCACCCCAAATGGGGGTGGAACCTGCAACCTACGTATGTGCCCTGACAGGGATTGAACCCATAATCTTCCTGTGCATGGAGTCATGCTCCCACCAACTGAGTCACCCAACCAGAGTGCTCTCTTCTTTTTTTTCATAAGTTGAAGCTTTTTGGGAGGAAATCTATTTGCTTGAATATTTTTTGATTATCTCTTTTACCATTACTCATATATTATAGATATATAGGTTTTCTGGTTTATAGAAGGTAGTCGCTGTGAATTGTTTTTGTATCCTTGGTGCCTTGAGAATATATTGTGAGCTCAGGCTGTAAGAATTATTTGTGTCTAACTCTTGATCACCTTCCTCATTTCTTGATTTGTGTTATTTAAGGTGTCCTCAGTTTCAAGTGTTACCATTGGTTGAAAAGAGTGCAGTAGATACAGAGCTTTGTGTTCTGTGACAGGGCTATTACATGTCATCTTGCCTTTGACATACATCAAATTTCTTATATATGTGGATCTGTTTCTGGGATCTTTACTATGGATTTTAATTTTGTCTACTTTTGTAGAAAACCCTTTGTTTTAAATACAGTAGACTTGTTAAAAGAAGTCTTTTCTTCCCTTTTTTATGAATTTATTGGCATGACATTGATTAATAAAATTATATAGGTTTCAGGTGTACAATTCTATTATACATTATCTGTACATTGTATTGTATGTTCACCACCACAAGTCTTCCATTACTGTTTATACCCCCATACTGTCTTCTGCCACCCACTTGTAATATAAGTCCTCTAATTTTATCTTTTAAAGATTGTCTCACTTATTCTTGATCTTTTACATTTCTATGAAACTGTCAAAATCAACTTGCTAATTTCCAAGCTAAAAACCTGTTAGGATTTGATTGGGATTTCATTTAAATTATAATTTCACTTGCACAGAATTGCCTTGCTTATAATGAGTACTCCAGTCCATGTTTGTGGTATATTCCTCCTTTAATTTAGGGTTGATGTCTATCAATATTGGTATGTAACTTTCTGTATAGATGTATTGTGCATATTTTTAAAAGACTTATCATTAGTTATTTGATATATTTGATGATATAAAAATGTTCTTCATAATTTTATAATAACAGAATAATATCTCTTTTAAAATTGTATTTTAATGCCTTATATCTATTATGAAGAAATATGTTTGTTTTTATATTGATCTTATATCCAATGAACTGACTACATTTATTTATTAATTCTAATTTTCTAACTACAGATTCTTTTGGATTTTATATGTACCCATCATGTCACCTGAGCATATCAATATCATTATATCACCTTCCTTCACTCTTATACTTCATTTGTTTTTACTTATTGTATTGGCTAAGCACTCCAACATATTGCTGCATGTATTTGGCAATAACAGGAATCATTATACTGTTACCAATTCCAGTTTAAAAGCTTTCAGTATTTTATTATTAAATATGAACTTTGCTATATTTTTGTATATATTAACACACTTTAAGTTCCCCCTTACCACTTTGTTAAATGTTCTTTTAAAACTATTGTGAATAGGTGTTGAAGTGTATAAATTGCTTTTCACCATCTACTGACTTGATCATGTGATTTTTCCTATATATTTTTTTTTGCAGTGGTGAATTACACAGTTTGAATTTTTTTCATGTTAACTACCCAAGTATTCTTAGGATAAAACCAATTTATCTTATTATAGTAGCCTTCATTAAATTTCTTAGATTCAAATCGCTAATATTTTGTTTAGGCCATTGGCTCTCCTGAAAGAATGCTACATATTTTTTTCTTTTTGTTAAGGCTCTTTTCAGGTTTTGGTATCTTTGTTATGATTACTTAAAGGACAAGTTGGGAAGTACTTTTATTATTAAAACTCTTTACAAATGGTTGGTGCTGCTTTCTTATATTTTTGGAAGATTTTACTGTTGAATTCCTCTCTTCCTAGAGGTTTGTTATTTGTTCTTGAGTTTTAATTAAATATTTATTTTCTTAATGATTATTAAGACTAATTAAATATTTATTCATATGTCAGTATTGGTACCTTTGTTTTCTTTTGAATATAGTTTATTTCAATTAGCAGAATGTTTTCAAGGTATACCCATGTTATAACATCTGTCAGAATTTCATTCCTATTAAAATTGAATAATGTCCCATTGTATGTATATTGTGGTTTTATAAAAGGTAAGTTCTTTCCCTAAAATTGTTTACACAATGTAAATTTTTATTTATTTCTGCAAAGTCATCAGTGGTTTTCATTATATTCTTGTATTAGTTATTATCATTGCATAATATTGCCATCAAAAGTTAGCATCTTAAAACACACAAATTTATAATTTCACATTGTTTCTGAAAGTAACAAATCTGAGAGCAGCGTATGAGTACTTTTGGCTCCAGATCTTGCTATGAGGTTGCACTCAAGATGTCAGCTGGTAATGCAATCATTTGAAGGCTTGACCAAGGCTGAAATATCCACTTCCTATATGGCTCACTCACATGGCTGTTGGCAGGAGGTTTGATTTTCTTATTGGCTTTTGGCTGGAGGCCCCAGTTCCTAGATTCTCCATAGGTGGGTGCTGTTATATCTTGGTATCTGTCTTCCTCCAGAACAAGTAATACAGGAGAGCAAATAAGCAGCACTGTTTATGATTTATTCTTCCAAGTTGGACAATATCACACCCCTCTTTATTGTATTTGGTAAATGTAAGTCACTAAGACCAGTCCATGCTCAAGAAGAGGTGGGTCCACTTTTTGAAGGGAGAAGCATTAAAGAATTTGTGGCATTTTAAAACCACCATAACTCTTCTGTTAATTTTTTAATATTTATAGGATCTAATATTGCTTATTTGTACTTACTTTTTCTTTTTTAAAGTATTTTTATTGATTATGCTATTACAGTTTTCCCAATTTCTCCCCCTTTATCCCCCCTACATCCTGCACCCACCCTTCCAGCATCCTCCCCTTAGTTCATGTCTGTGGGTTGTACATATAAGTTCTTTGACTTATCTGTTTCCTATACCATTTTTGACCTATCCCTGTCTATTTTATGCCTACCAATTCTTTTTTTTAATATTTATTTATTTGAGAGAAAAGAGGGGAAGAGGAGGAGAAAGAGGGAGGGAAACATCAATGTGTGGTTGCCTCTCATGTGTCCCCTAATGGGGACCTGGACCACAACCCAGGCATGTGCCCTGACTGGGAATTCAACCAGCAACCCTTTGGTTTGCAGGCCAGTGCTCAATCCACTGAGCCACACCAGCCAGGGCTATGCCTACCACATATTCTTCTTCCCTGTGCATTTCCCCCCCATTCCTCCCTTCCCCCTCCCCATTGAAATCTCTCTATGTGATGTCCATTTCTCTGATTCTGTTCCTGTTATAGTTGTTTGCTTAGTTTTAATTTTCATTGTTTTTCTTTTCTTTTAGGTTCATTTGTCAATAGTTGTGAGTTTGTGGTCATAGTACTGTTCATGTTTTGTATCTTTTTTCTTAGATAAGTCGCTTTAACATTTCGTATAATAATGGCTTGGTGATGATGAACTCCTTTAACTTGACCTTATCTGGGAAGCACTTTATGTGCCCTTCCATTATAAATGAGAGCTTTGCTGGGTAGAGTAATCTTGGATGTAGGTCCTTGCCTTTCCTGACTTCAAATACTTCTTTCCAGCCCCTGCTTGCCTGCAAAGTTTCTTTTGAGAAATCAGCCAATAGACTTATGGGGAACTCCTTCTCCTTTCCTCTTGCTGATTTCAAGATTCCTTATCTTTAACTTTGGGTAACTCAATGATGATGTGCCTTCATGGGTTCCTCTTTGGGTCCCACTTCTTTGGGACTCTCTGGGCTTCCTGGACTTCCTGGAAGTCTATTTCCTTAGCCAGATTGGGGAAGTTTCTTTCATTACTTGTTCAAATAAGTTTTCAATTTCTTGCTGTTGTTCTTCTCCTTCTGGCACCCCTGTAATTTAGATATTGGAACATTTCAGGTTGTCCCAAAGATTCCTCAGCCTCTCTTCATTTTTTTTCTTTTGTATTCTTGTTTATTCATTCTGTTCTGTTGGATGTTTTTGTTCCAAATCATTTCTTTGAGTCCTGGTTTCCTTCCTGTCACTGTTGCTTCCTGGAGTATTTTGCAAGATATGTGGGTATCTTTCATTCATTTTTCATTTTTCTACCAAGCTCAATCAGTTCTATGAACATTTTGATTACCAGAGCTTTAAATTCTCCATCAGATGGGCTGGCTGGCTGCTCATTGTTCAGCTCTCTTTCTGAAGCTTTGCTCTGTTATTTCGTTTGGACCATATTTCTTTGTCTCAGCACACCAGTCTGGTAGTTCTGTTTCAATGTTTCTTTAATTCCTTGGTTGTCAGAGCTCCATGCAGTTTGATTTTCTGGCACTTCTGGTTATTTATTGATTTTAGATTGGTTGTTATGCTCCTTTTGATTGTGGAAGGAAGAGAAGGGTTTCTACCTATGCCTTCCTTGGCCAGAACTCTGATTTTTTTCTCAAAAAGTCTCTTGAGGACTCATGCATTTTATTAATCTTTTCTAAAAATTTACTTTTGTTTTATTGATGCTCTCCCTTGTATGCTCTATTTCATTAATTTCTTTTTTCATCTTCACTAATTTCTTGCTTCTACTTGCTTTGCATTTAGGTTGCCTATTTTTTAAATAACTTTTTGGAGGTAGATTCTTAATTGATTTTAGGCTTTATTTTTTCTAATATAACATTATGAAATTATAAATTCCTCCCCAGGAATGATTTTAAAGGTGTCTTACAAGATTTGATATATTTATTATATTTAATTTAAAATATTTCAATTTTCCTTCAGATTTCTTCTTTGGTCCATGAGCTATTTAGAAATGCATTACTTGCCCTGGCTGGCGTAGCTCAGTGGATTGAGCGTGGGCTGCGAACGAAAGCATCGCAGGTTCGATTCCCAGTCAGGGCACATGCCCGGGTTGCAGGCCACGGCCCCCAACAACCACACATTGATGTTTCTCTCTCTCTCTCTCTCTCTGCCCCCCTCTCCCCCCTCTCTTTCTCCCTCTCTAAAAATAAATAAATAAAATCTTTAAAAAAAAGAAATGCATTACTTAATTTTTAAGAATTTAGTGATTTTCTAGTTATTTGTTGTTTATTTCCAGCTTAATTACACTGTAGTCAGAAAACATGCTATGTATGATGTCAATAATCATACAGATATTGATATGTCAATTAGGTCAAGTTATTCAATCATATTACTCACATCTTAAACATAATTATTGATTTTGTGTGTGCTTATTTATTATTAAGAAAAATTAAATATTTCTGTGTAATTATGGGTTTATCTGTTTCTTATATCTATCATTTTTGTCATTCTGTACTTTTTTTTACTTTATATTGTCAACATAAGAAAGGGGAAGGTCCAGTCAAGGACATATATAAAGGACTCATGATAAAAGACAACAGGGTGGAAACTGACTGATGCAATGGGGTGGGTGGAACAGGGGAGAAGAATGGGGGAAAACCTGGGACAACTATAATTGAACAACAATAAAAAAAGAAAAAAAGATATGTCCAAATCTGTAAAGCACTTTTATAAGAGTTTATTTGAAGCAAACTAATGATATTGCCAGGAAGGAAGATCTTACATGTTTTGTAGAATGACAGTTTTCAGGGTTTTTTTTTTAATACATTTGGAATTAAGGAGGGATGGTAAGAAACATTATACTAAATATGGGAGAAACCAAGATGGGTGTTGGATTATAGTATTATGTGCTTTTTTGAGGGTGGGTATTTTTCCCAGGGGTCTGTAAAATAGGCATTTCAAAACTGTGTTAACCTATATGCACAAGAACAATGGACAGAGGTTGCTGAAGGCCAAGATTTTTACTAAAACTTTTACTAAAGAAGTTACATGCCTGAGTTGTGACCAGTCACCATAACCTGCACAGTTAGGAATTTATGATCAGATCATGCTGTGAGGTTACTTTCAGTTAGATTTATTACACCACCCCTTTATTTGTGTACAATATAAGGTAATAAGTGCTAAAATTTTGGGATTGTTACAGCTTTTTGATGCATGGGGCCCTTTACCATTGTAAAGTGTCTATATTTTTTAACATTTCTATTAGTATAGTATACAAGTTATCTGAAAAATTATCTTAGTGTAGATTTTTGGAAAGTTTCTTTATTTCACTTTCATTTTTAAAAGATATTTTCACTGGGTACAGACTCCTAGTTTAGCAGCTCATTTTATTATCTTCTGCTTTATCTCATTTCTCTTAAGAAGATAGTTATGAATCTTATTGTTGCTTCTTTGAAAGCTATGTGTTTTTATCTCTGTTTTAAAAATTTTATTATTGTCTTTGAGTTACATGGGTATTGTTTTTATTAACATTATATTTTTGTCTGCTTGTGATTCATGGCAAAACTTGCAAAATTCTACATCGATAGGTATTGAAATATTTATTCTGTCCCAGTCTATTTCTCTCATGCACTCTGACTACACTTGTTAGCCCTCCTTATTGTCTAATTCTCATCCATTATGTTTTCATCTATACTTTCTCTTTCTTTCTTTGTGATTCTAATATGTGGGATCATCTCTACTAAGTTATTTACCAGTTTATTTTTTATTTTTTATTATTTTCATTATTTTGTTGTTCAATTACAGTTGTCTGCATTTTCTCCCCACTGCTCCCTCCCACTCCAGCCAAACCCCCTTCCCTTCCCTTCCCTCCCTCCCCTTTGGTTTTGCTCATGTGTCCTTTATAATAGTTCCTGAAAACCCTTCTCCCCACTGTCCCCTCTCCCTTCCCCTCTGGCAATTGTTAGATTGTTCTTAATTTCAATGTCTCTGCTTATATTTTGTTTGCATTTTTCTTTTGTTGATTATGTTCCAGTTGAAGGTGAGATCATATGGTATTTGTCCCTCACCACCTGACTTATTTCACTTAGCATACTTTTTAAAAATCTGCTTTGAAAACTGACCCATTTATTGAATTGTTTTTTTAAGGGTTTATTTATTTTTAGAGAGAAGGGAAGGTAAGGAGAAAAAGAGGGAGAGAAACATCAATGTGTGGTTGCCTTTTTCACACCACCTATTGGGGACCTGGCCTGCAACCCAGACATATGCCCTGACTGGGAATTGAACGGTGACCCTTTGGTGCACAGGCTGGCATTGAATGCACTAAGCTACACCAGCCAGAGCCATTTATGGAATTCTTAATTTCTGTTTTTATTTTCTCCATTTTATTTGTGTATCTTAAGGTATGCATTGATAACTCCAATAATTAGATCTCTGTGTTACTTTCTACTGTCTTTTTTCTCCTTTGTTTTTTTGCTAATTTTATCGTTTTCCTGGTATTTCTAGTGTTTTCTATTTAATGTAATAATTTTACATTAAAATTATTGCCAAAATTTAAGGGTATAATGGATGTTTTATATTCCTTCATAAAGGAAACCTTTTACCTCTAATTAAGGTAGGATAAGATGACTTTAAACAAGTCTTGAATGGAAATTATTTTAAAAATGTCTTTCATTCCTAGTTATGATTTCTTTTTATTACTAGAGAGTACTGTTTCAGGAATCCCATCTGTATAGTTGGTGTGTTTTCTATGGCTGCTCTTTCTCAACAGTGTGGAAACACCATTATTTACTTCTCTTGTTCCATGGGATTTCTGAAAGCTCAGTTTATCTATGCAGCCTGCCAACCACTGCTTTCTGTTTGATATATGTTTCTCTGTTGCTATTTAAAATTTGGCAAGTACCTCAATGGGAAAAGTAGAATGGAATTTTGGGTTTAATTCTTTTTCTTTTTTCCCACAGAATCTTAGACTTCTACTCAAGTCTTTAGCATTATAATAAGTCTCCAATCCATTCAAATAGATTAATTTATAAAATCTTTTTTTCCTACTTCTTTTGGTAGGAAGATATGTCTATCATAAGGTAGTCCACCTGAAAGAAAAAGTCCTCCAAAAGTTTTGAAAATGAGTGAGAAGTCACAAAAGTTGTTTGGTTGGGGTTTTAAATACACATAGTTTACATACTCATTTTATTCATTCATTCAAAAAGAACTTTTTCAAATGTATGTGTTTTAGTAAAGACCATAGGGAAGGCATTGTGGGATATGCAAAGGTACCTTTGATATAAACCTTGAACTGATCGTAATAGCTTGCCTTCAAATGAAGTATATGATTAAACTCCTTATACTTGTGGTTCAAGTGAGAGAAAAAAATGATGTTCATCCTAAAAACCTGTTCATTTTGCAACTGTGACACAAAATATGTTAAATGCTACAGAGGACATACACATACATGGATGTGAGGAAAAAAATCAGAGAAATGTGAGAGTACTTCTAAGTGGATGATCTGAAAGATTCCATGGAGCAAGAAACATTTAAATTAGGCCTTGTAGATTAGTTTGAATCTGAATATGCAGAGATGAGGGAAAGATATATCAGGCAAAGAAATTATGTTAGTAAAAACACATGAGTGGAAAGATGTGAAGTAAGTTTTTTGAATGAAGAGTAGACTAGGTTGAATGCAGTGTAGGTTATATAAAATGTTGGCATGTGGGTCTTAAAAGAAAGGGAGGTACATTTAAGATCTTGGAGTACCCTAAATGTCCATCTTATGAGTTTCACTTTCATTATGTCAAGTATTTAACTTGGCTAAATATTTTACTTAAGACCTCCAGTATCAATTTAACTTAAATGTTACTGTGTTTTCTATTATTTTTCCACTGCATTTATATTAAATTAAAATAATTATACTAACCTTTCACTTTTTGTTTTTTTAGAAGTGATAATGTGTCTTCTCTGAGCCAGCCACCTACTCTCTACTAGTCTTAGTCTCTTTGTGATATAGTAGCATAAATTTTCCAGAAGGAAGTGTATGTATCACCAAAGTGTCTGCAGATTAAAGAAATAGAATGTCTCACACATCACTTGCTATAAATGAATTTTGTATGCTTTAAAACTAGTGATTCAAAATCTTAGGGGATTCAGAATGATGAAAATTGTTAATGAATCTATTTATGCATAGACTATTTGTTATAGGTTGAAGAAAGAGCATGGCTCAAATACTTACATGCTATTATTTTTTTTCAAACATATGTAAATGTTCATGTTGAGTTTTTTATTTTTGCACATAAATGTCAAACTGTTACAACACCATTTGTTAAAAGATTATTTCTTCTTCAATGCATTGTTTTTGCACATTTGTCAAAAGTAAGTCAACAATATTTTCATGTGTCTGTTTCTGGATTCTGTTCTACTCCCTTGATCTGTATGTTTATTTCTTTCAGTACCAAAATCTTGATTATTATAGTGTAATTTTCATATCTTAAAATGATGTAGTTCTTCAATTTTATTCTTCCTTTTCAAATTTTTTTCTATTTCTGCTGCTTTTTTCTCACCCAAATAAATGTTCAAGTTAGCTTGTCTCCATGAGCAAAAATCCTGTTAGAAATTTGATGTAAAATACTTTAAATATATAGACCCATTTATGGAAATTTGACATCTTAATTACATGGATCATCTCGACATATCTTGTCATTTTTTATTGGGACGTTGAATTTTGTCATCTTCCATGAAAGGGGTTGGATTTTGTTTTGGCAAAAAAAAAAAGTAACTTGCAGATAAATTTGATTTCTTGTTTTATTTTTCTAAAAGAGTTCTAGGTTAACCTTTATTCCAAGTAAAGTTAAATTCTACTGCTAAGGGATGATTTCCCTGGGATTTCCTCTGAATAACTCTGGAGTCATCAAGGACTCTCTGCTCTAACTGGTTGTAACATAAAAGTTTCCTCATTACTTGGACTGTAAAAATTGCTTAGCTCACAACTCTGGTCATTTTTAATGCACCTGATTTAGATTTTGCATTCTGCATTCTCAAGGGATGGCTGTATAGATGTCTGGAGCATTTTTCTGTTTATCTCTCACCAGAATTCTACCCTACAAATTCCAGCATGCTTAGTATCTCTAGACTTTCATCTCCATATCTTCAACCCAGCAAGGCCTCCAAGCTCAGTTTGGGTTCTCTATATTCTCATGGGGAAATTGCCTCCAGACTGAATGCTGGAGTTCTTGAAGAGCTCACCTTGTTTGTTTCCCTTCTCTCAGGAATCCCAGGTCTATTCTGTCCGTTGTCCAATGTGTGAAAACAGCTGTTTTATATATTTTTCCAAGTTTTCTAATTGTTTAAGAAGTTAAGTGTGGTTCTTGTTACTACAATGTAACCAGAATAAAAGGCAGTTAATAGTCTGCTGCTTACTATTGTTTATGCATCTATATTGATTGGATAGTCACCAGCAATTCCCTTTCTGAGGTTTCTTTAAGATTAACTACAGAGATATTGCTATTTACAGTATTGATTTAAACAATGAAAATACAATTTGTAAATCAAAACTATAGGCCTTTGGACTAATCTAACACACTTGGGACATTCTTCTACTTCATGTGTATGCCATGTTCATGCACATTGACTAACCTTCCCAGATCTTGAATATCCTAACCCTTTTCTCCAAACCTTGCTACTTCAACCAACAAGCCTTCCATAACTAGGTTTCAAATTTTAATACTTCCATTGGCCAGAAAGTTCATTCAAAAGTGGGACTATCCAAGCTTAATTCATGCGGTACCTACCATCTATTTAGACTATGATAGTGACTCTGCATCACTCATTATGATCTGTGGAAAACTGAAATTAAAGACACTCAAATTTATTAAAAACAAGCCTCTGGTATGAATGCTTTAAATATGTAAATGTCATGAAAGACAGCCAGCGATTGAAGAACTATTCCAGTTCACAGTAAGTTAAATAAGGATGACAGCTAAATGGAATCCAAATTTTAGATTATATAGTTGATTAGAAAAAAATTTGATGAAACAGAAAATATTGAAAGTGAATATTGGCTTATATTAAATGATAATAGGTCATTATGTTAAATTGTCTGCATTTCATCATTTTACTTGGTTGGGTAAAAGAACGTCCTCATTCATGGGAGATGTATGCTGTACCATTTTGTTAAGTATTCATTATGTCTTCAAGATTTTCTTAAATAATTGGGGGAGAGAAAGAAGAGAGGGAATGAAAAAATGCATATGAACATGTGCAAGTCAATGAAATCAAATGCTAGCATTTGGTGAATCAAGGTAAAAGATTGTGGGGATTAGTTTTGTTATCATTACAACTTATATAGCTTACAACATGTTTTAAAAATAAAAAGATCAAAAGCAACTGAAGAAAATAAAACTAAACAAATAAAAATAGTAATTTTCTACCCTGGCTGGTGTGGCTCAGTAGATCGAGCACTGGCCTATGAACCAAAGGGTCACCAATTCAATCACCAGTCATGGCACATGGCTGGGTTGCAGGCTAGGTCCCCAGTAGGAGATGCTCAAGAGACAACCACATAGTGATGTTTCTTTCTCTCTCTTTTGCCTTCCTTCCTCTCTGTCTAAAAATAAATAAATAAAATATTTAAAAAATATGTTCTTACTAAAAATAGATCTATATTCCAGATTTACTGACAAACTACTATGAAATCTAATTAGTCCTTAACACATCCTTTATATATTTGGATCCTTGTGATATCTACTATTTCTATAACATAAGCTTGATTATATTCTACTTTCTCTTGTTTTCTGTGTGCATGTCTTCTTTTTTTCACAATGGAAAAGCTACTTTAGGACAAATTCTAATCTCTGTCATACATATTCCTACAGCAGTTGGAGAAATTAGGAAAGTTTTGAGCACAAAGTATTCTATGAGTAATTATTTAATCCGATAAGTTTACATGAATTTGACAGGTTCACAGAATGAGAACTTTCTTTGCTGTGATCTGGGAGTATTCCAGAGCACAGAAAAAGGTCAGTAATATACACACATACACTATCACATACACATAACACATACACATACATGTATACGTACATGTACACGTACACATACAGAGGTCACTATCTCTGTACTTTCATTTCCAGGCCCAGTTAGAAATTCAAAAGTGGACCCTTACTGAACTGCTCTAACTGAAATAGCCTGAACAAAGCACTGACATGTTAGTGAAGCTCTAAAAAGTTTCAGTAGAAGAATCTCAAAGGACTGAGTAACGTTTAACAAATGATTTGTTTTTAGGGAATGTCTACATAGAATGTTAGATTGAGGGCTATAAAAAGGCTTTCCTTGTATGGGACCAGTTTAGAAGATATAATCAATCTTAATAATTCAGAGTATCCATGTCTGAGCTGCATTCATCAGTCACCAGTAGGGTACATGTATTTCATAATTAAGGACCTTTACATTGCCTCTGTCCTGGTAACTCAGCCAAGTATAGTGTTAATGAGAAAGTTATCCTGAACTAAGGATGGAACTTCATTTTGATTAGTTCACCATGAATCCAGAACCAAGTTTTGTATTCTTTAATTCACCTAAGAGTCACAAATTCCCATGGCGAATAGGTAGCTCTGCTAGATAACATATATATGTAAAAGGCATACGATGTGATGGGGTTTTTCCAATTTTTTAAATTATTGTTGCTCAATTAGAGTTATCCCATCTTTTCCCCCATATCTCTCCCCAGTCCCACCACCCCTACAGTCAATCCCCACTCTCTTATCCATGCCCATGAGTCCTCTATTCATATGATATTTTTTAATACATGTTTACATTGTGGGCACTGGCTGGTGTGGCTCAGTGGATTGAGTGCTGGCATGTGAAGCAAAGGGTCACCAATTTGATCGCCAGTCATGGCACATGACTGGATTGAAGGCCAGGTCCCCAGTTGGAGGCATGTAAGAGGCAACCACACATTGCTATTTCTCTCCTTCTCTTACTCCCTCCTTTCCCCTCTCTAGAAATAAATAAATATATATTTTAAAAGTATATACATGTTTACATTGTGAAGTGATTACTATAATCAAACTAATTATATCAATAACTTCTATAGTTACCATATTTTTATAAATCACCTTATTGAGAAGTAATCATGCCCTCAAAATTCATCTTAAATTGATTTGTAGCAGGGAACTAATACAGGTAGATACACAGCTTAAAAGTCAGGTGTCCTCATAGAATGCTGTTAGGAAAAACCATATTGGTTAATGAATACAGAATTGAAGAAAAGGGAGTTGTTAAGAGTTCTTACTAACAATGAGGATATTCTGATATTTGGCTTATTTAGGAATATTTCTCTTCAAGGGGCGAGAATTTATCTAGAACTTTGTAGCTTTTAAAATTATCTTTTTGTCTTTGATTTTTTTTTGTTTTATTATAATGTGTCTTGTAGAACTTTGTTTTGGATGGAAAATTTGGGATGGTCTGTTAACTATGAATTTGGATGTCCAAATCTCTCCCCAGGTTTGGGGTTTTCTCAGTCATTGTTTCTTTAAATAAGCTTTCTGCCCTATTTCTTTATCTCCTCTCCCTTTGGGACTCCAAAAATGAGTCGAAAGTTTCTCTTAATGGTTCCCTTCAATTCCCATAGACTTTCTTCATACCTTTTCATCCTTTTTCTTTTTTACTTCTTTGACTAGATAACTGTAAATGATCTGTCTTTGAGGTCACTAATTCTTTCTCCTGCTTGTTCCAACTTGTTCTTGAAACTCCATATTGAAATCTTCAGTCATTGTATTCTTCAGCTCCAAAATTTCTGTTTATGTGTGTGTATTTTTTACATTTCCTATATCTGTATTAAGCTTCTCATTTTGTTCTTATATTGTTTTCCTGGTTTGATTAAATTGTTTATTTGTGTTCTCTTATAGCTCTTTGAGTATCTCTAAAGCAATTATTTTGAATACTTTGTTAGTCAAATCCTGTATTTCTATTTGTTTGAGGCCTGTAACTAAATTTATTTCTCTTCTTTGGTGGAGTCATGTTTTTCTGGTTCTTCATGATCCCTGTAGCTTTGTGTAGGTTGTAGATGACTGAATATTTGAAGAAGGAGCTACTTCTGGCTTTGTAGGAAAACACCTTCAATGATTGGTGAGAGCATACTAGAACATGCTGTGACCTTGGGCCTAGTAATGCAAGGCAGAAACATGAGGGGCGTGTGGTGGCCCCAGGTTTGTGGGGTATAGTTTCTTGTTAGATCATATCACTGGCATCCACAACACTAACAACTCTGTGGTTCTTTATGAGTGCTTCAAGGGTTCCATAGAGTTTGAAAGAACAGTTTGGTTCTTTAGCAGTGACTTGAGGTCCAGTGGCTAAAGACCAGAGTGAAAGCAGGTATTGATAATAACTGGATTGACTAGTGATCACTTTCTTGGTTATGAGGGCTAACTGAAAGTGCCTGTGTAGTGGCAGGGGCCAGTTGCAAATACATGTAATGGTGGCGGCCAAGGAAGGTAGAAAGTGTTATGACCAACTGCAGGTTGCATTTGACAGTGGCCTGAGTTGTCAGTGTGCATTACCATTAATGCTGGTTCTCACCATGGGCATATGATAGTGGAGCTTGGAGTTGGGAGTCAGGCTGGGGGCATGCAGATGCAGTGCTGGAGGAGCCAGTAGCAGGTTAGCGCTGTGGTGCAGGCTAGTGATAGAAGATCAGGCTGAAACTGGACCCACATGTAGCTATAGAAGACTTGACTATCAGTGTGCACTCTATAGCTGCACAGTCTCTCCACAAGCATGCACATAGCAGTGGAGGCTGGTGACAGAGATCAGGTTAGGAGTGTGCAGGTACACAGATGGAAGGACTAGCAGCAGATGAATGCAGTGATGCAGTCCAGTGACAGGAAATAGAATTGTATCTGGGCTCACAAACATCTGTGGAGGCCCTCACTGTCAGGATACACTCCTATGGCTACACAATATCCTTATTGTGTTCATACAGCAGTGGGAGCTGGTACTGGGGTTGGACAGAAAGCAGGTAGATATACATCTGGGGAATAGTTGTAGGGGAGCACAAGGGTATAGGATAGTGACAGGAGATGGGGCCAAATTCTGGTCCATAAGCAGCTTGGAGGCCTTGGCTGTTCACATGCACTTGTAGGCTGGAGACAGATGTCAAGCCAGAAATAGGCAAATGCACAAATTTCAGATGTACAATGTTACAATTTGGTGTCTGTATTCTCTATTGTGTGCTCAACCCCCCCCCCAAATGTACTTTCCTTACATTACTATATATTTGAACCTCTTTACCCAGTTTTCCCTGCCCCACCCCTATTCCACTGTGGCAACCAGTATTCTGCTGTCTGTATCTATAAATTTGTTTTGTTTTATTAGTTCATTTGTTACTTTTTTGTTTTATATTTCACATATTAAGGAAATAATATGGTTTTTGTCCTTTTCCATATGACTTATTTAACTTAGCATAACACCCTCAAGATCTATACATGTCATCTTGAGTGGACTCCAGAGCTCTCCTGGAGCTGTTTTTGTTTGTGGACCACCATCTGATTGTTGATCTTTCAGGAGTTTCCTACTGTGTGATCTCGGCGATGTCTCTCTTTTCTCAAATATATTTTTAAAAATTCCCTATTGATTTATTTTTGAGCCTTTAATTGTTCAAAGTATCTTAATAGAGCAATAAAAGAAAAAACAGTTGGATCTGGAGCAGTTATGAAATCAATAAATTGCTGTATCTAGCTATATGAGAAAGATCAATTAGAGAAGTAAATACAACACTACAGATAGTCATGTTAAGTCTTTTTCCAGACAGGAACTTTCAAATCCTATCAATGCCATGAAGTTGTCCCTTTCTTCTTCATTTGAATAATTTTCAAGGAAATTGCTCAAGGAATTAAATATATCTGCTTTTGTTAGCTAATATAGGAGAAAGCATTCTGAAGTCTTTTGAAAATAATGTGTGTTTTCAACTCAGGAACAGATACCTCATTTTGGAGGGTTTTAATAAGAGTTCTTTAATTTTGAATAAAATATCATTCTATAGTTCATTGAGGGATATTGCCAGTGAATTTTCCATCTGTGTATCTGGCTCCAGAAATCCTTTTCCTCTCTACCCATCAAAATAGTTTTTCAGTCAAGTAGGTCTCCCACATTAGATTTTGTACTCCTTTCTGAGCAAAAGCCATGTTTATTAATCTTAGGTATTTCCCTCCACAAGCCCAGTATAGTATCTGACACAGAATAGATGCTCTATAAATAACAGTTAAGGAAAATCAAACCCATCTAAGCTTCATGTTATCCCCTCAGGGCCCTGCAGTCCTAAGGAGAAAATGATGATTGATAGTTTAATCAGGTAAAAGGTATGTAAACTAGTTTATGTGTTACATCTTTTGAATAAAAGGTAGCTTAATTCATTTGCAAAACATAAATCTCCAGAAGGCTCTTACCAAGTGAATATAATTGTGGAAATATACTGGCAGATTAGAGAAAATAAAGTGAATTTTCTGTGAAGACTGAAATCACTTTAGATGTATGGACAGTATTACTTACATGCTTCCTCTAAATCCTAGTACCCCCATCAGAATAATCTGTGATGCTTTAAAAATGCAGAGTGAGCCATAAAGTACTGAAAACTTCATAGATTCATTTCTTAGTGACTAGATTATATATTAATATGTAGAATCAGTGATATATAGAGGCATTTTACATTGGCTAATTTTTGTGGGTTATACTTATTGAAATTTGTTCTGTCTGCGACTGTAGTGCAAAGAGCATTCTGTGTACTATACAACAAATTTCCCTAGGTACTATTTACTGAGGGTCCAAAATGGGTTGCATGAAAAACATACACTCAGAAAGGGCATAAGCTTACTGTGCCTAGTGTGTTTGAGGTAGTCATTCACATTGTCGTCACCATCAGCAAAGTCCAGGAAAAGTTTGTGAGCCAGGAATACCTCAGCTATTGCTCTGGCATATTTTACATAAGGTGCTAAAGATGAAACTTTGCCTTTTACACCTGATAAAGGCCCTGATGAAAGCAGATGAGGCAAAATTATATAACTTCTTCAGTTTTCAAAGTCATTTGGAAATTAATCAATATTGCAAATTCATATTCAATAAAGAGACTATATTTTACTCAAGTGAAAAAGTGAGTTATTATGATTTCTGCTTATGAGACTATAGAAACCAGCATGACACATGTAAAAAAGTTTTCACAAGTTAACAACTTGTGTGCAATCTCTTGCACTGGAGATTTTGGTCTATCATTGTATTTGTACAGTGACAAGAATACCATATCAAACATGCTAATGAAGAGAAGTTTTTCTCAATTGTTAAAAGGGTGTCTCCTTCAACTTCACGTTCCTGAATGATGGATCTCTGTTTTACTTCTATTACAAGTGTGAAGGTCCCGTATTAACCATCTAACATGGCATTAACTCAGATAAAGTGTTCAACACTTTGACCTTCCTTGAAACTAGTGGCCACCTAGATACCCAGTTATCACATTATGCAATTTTTTTTTATTTAAGTGAATGTTTAGAATAGTGTCTTTAGTATTTCCCCTTTCTTGAATGCCTGAGGGAATTAAAAAACACAACCTCACTACTGTTCCTACCATTGACATTCTGGGATAAATTAGTATAATAATAAAAGTGTGCCTGTGGTATAAGAAATGTATATTTCTGAAATCTTTAAATCAAATATCTATCGTTCATATTCTATTTTCCTTACAAGTTACCAATTATCATCATTACTCTAGAGGAGCTTGATTTAAATATCTGTTAACTGTACAAGTGAGAGCTAATATCAATACTAGCTATCTCACAAAAAGAAGAAACATAAACCCCAAAGGAATCTGCTTTTTAAGGAAATTATATGGTAAATATTTTCTAAAAATAGAATCACAGGGCTACAGAATCTTGGAGCTGGAAGGGAATTTAGAAGTCATGTGATACAATCTTCTAGCTTCTAAATTGAAGGCATTTTTGTATACCAACAATGAAATATCAGAAACAGAATTTAGGAAAAATTCCACTTACTATATCAACAAGAAAAAATAAAATACTTAGGAATGGACTTAACCAACAAGGTAAAAGACCTGTACTCAGAAAACTACACAACACTGAAGAAAGAAATTAAGGAAGACACAAATAAATGGAAGCATATACCATGTTCATGAATTGGAAGAATTAACATCATTAAAATATCCATATTACACAAAGCAATGTATAGATTCAATACAATGCCTATCAAAATACCAATGAAATATATCACTGATATAGAACAAATATTTCAAAAATGTATATGGAACCATAAATGACCCTGAATAGCCTCAGCAAATTTGAGAAAGAAGAATAAAGTAAGAGGGATTACAATACCTGATATCAAACTATATTACAAGGCCACTGTAATCAAAACAGTCTGGTGCTGGCACAAGAAAAGACACATAGAATAGAGAACCCAGAAATAAATCCATGTCAGTATGGTCAGTTGATATTTGATAAAGGGGACAGAAACATAAAATGGGGTAAAAATAGTTTCTTCAATAAATGGTGTTGGGAGATCTGGACAAGTACACGCAAAAATGTGAAACTTAACTACCAACTTATACCATACAACAAAATAAACTCAAGATGGGTATAACTTAAATATAAGTTGTGACACCATAAAATTCCTAGAAGAAAACAGATGCAGGAAAATTTAAGGTATTTCACACAGCAATATTTTCACCAATACATCCCCTAGAGCAAGAGATACAAAGGAAAGAATAAACAAATGGGATCTCATCAAAATAAAAGCTTACGCACAGCTAAAGAAAATATCAACAAAATGAAAAGGGGACCAACCATATGGGAAAAAATATTTGCCAATGATACCTCAGAAAAGAGTTTGATCTCTAAATTATACAAAGGACTCACATAGTTCCACTCCAGAAAGGCAAACAACTTAATTAAAAAATGGGCCAAAGACTTGAACAGACATTTTTCTAAGGAGGACATACTGAGGGCCCAGAGATATATGAAAGGATGCTCAGCATCACCAGCCCTTATAAAGATGCAAATTAAAACCACAATGAGATAACCACTTCACACCAGTCAGAATGGCCATTATTAATAAATCATGAAAAAACAAGTGCTGGTGAGGATGTGGAGAAAAGGGAACCCTAATACACTGTTGGTGGGAATGCAGACTGGTGCAGCCACTGTGGAAAACAGTATGGAATTTCCTCAGAAAACCAAAAATGGAACTGCCTTTTGACCTGGCAATTCCACTGCTGGGATTATAACCTAAAAATCCTGAAACAACAATCTAAAAGAACCTATGCACTCCAATGTTCATAGCAGCACAATTTACAATGGCCAAGTTCTGGAAACAGCTAAAGTGCCTATCAGTAAATGAGTGTGTTAAAAAACTGTGGTGCATTTTCACAATGGAATATTACACAACAGAAAGAAAGTTGGAACTCCATTCCTTTGCAACAGCATGGATGGAATTGGGGAGCATTATACCAAGTGAAATAAGCCAGGTGGTGAAAGATAGATACCATATGATCTCATCTATAGATGGTACCTAATCAACAAAATAAACAAGTGAGCAACATCAAACCAGAG
>PVIA01011854.1:0-41561 GCA_004024845.1 Tonatia bakeri
CTTTGCTGAGAGTTTTGATCATAAATGGGTGCTAGTTTTACTAAAAGCTTTTTCTGCATCTATTGATATGCTCATGTGGTTTTTATTCATCATTTTGTTCATGTGGTAAATCACACTTACAGATTTGCAAATGTACCATCCTTGCATTCCCAGAATAAGTCTCACTTGATCATAGTTTCATATTTTTGATGTATTGCTATATTTGGTTTGCTAATGTTTTGTTGAGAATTTTAGCGTCTATGTTCATCAGGGATATTGCCCTATGATTTTTTTCTTTGTAATGTGTTTATCTGGTTTTGGAATTAGGATGATTCTGACCTTATAACATGAGTTTGGGGGCCTTCCCTTCTCTTAAATTTTAGGAAATGATTTGAGAAAGAGAGGTGTTAGTTCTTCTTGGAATGTTTAGTAAAATTCACCTGTGAAGCCTTCTGGTCCAGGGCTTTTGCTGGGAGGTGGGTGGTTTTTTTTTTTTTGTTTGTTTTGTTTTGTTTTTAGACTGCTACAATTTCATTAGGTGAGTAAGTCCCAGAAACTCTCTGAGCTTCCTGGACTTGTGCTACTTTTTCCTACACCAGATTAGGGAAGTTTTTGGTCACTCCCTAGTCACCCTTGCTCACTCTCCTCTCCTGGTGTTCCCATGATGCAGATGTTGTTACACTTCATGTTTTCCAAGTTTTTTCTTAATTTCTCATATTTTAAATTCTGTTTTCTTTTGCTGCTCTGCCTAACTGTTTTCTCTATCTTGTCTTCCAAAACACTAATTTGATCCTCTGTTTCATCTAACCTACTTATTCCTTCCAGTGCATTATTTATGTCAGATATTGCATTCTTTATTTCTGACTGATCTTTTTTTATGATTTTTTTATCTTTTTTAATGCTGTTGAGTATCCTTAGAACTATTATTCTAAACTCTCTACCTGATAAATTGCTTACTTCCATTTCATCTATTCTTGGAAAATTCTCTTGGTCTTTAATTTGGGGTCTATTTCTTTGTTTTCCCATTTTGGCTGCTTCTTTGTATTTTACACCTTGTGTGTTTAACTAATCAGCCCTTAATCTAATTGACTACTAATCTAATCAATCTGCAACCTGCAGTCAGGCTTAAGCACCACAGGGTGGGGTGGAGTAATTCTTGTGGGTAAGGCTATTGCTTCCCCTGAGGCTGATGCCACTTGGGGAGGAGTGCTCTGCCTGAGAGAGATGGCTACTGTAGTTTGGGGGATGACTCAGCACATGGATTCTGGTGGCTGTTCCTTCAGTTCTCTCCCCAGAGCCACCTACTCCAGATTCTCTTCAAGCATCTCTAGCCCTCTCTTTGCTGGCATCCAGGGTTAGTGGCTTCTAAAGTTTTGGTGTTTTGGACCTTTAAAGGGCTCTCTGCATCTCCAACTGTCTCTCCCTAGCAGATAGAATGCCTACTGCTTTTCACAGGTGGATGTTTCTAGGTTCTTTACCAGCTCTGGTGCTTGAGGCTAAGGAGCCAGACTTGGGGTTAGACCCCACACTTCTCAGGGGAAATCCCCAGACACTGAAATATTCCTCTGGTACTTCAGCTGCCACCTGTGGGAGCCCAGCTAACCTTCTCCTGTCTCCTCTGCACTCCCTACCAGTTATGTTGTGCTAAAGTGTTTTCTTCTGTCTTTTAATGGTTGTAAGGTTTTGCTCCAGCTAGTGTTCAGTTGGTTATTCAATATGACTTCTCTACAATTTAGTTGTAATTCCAGATTGGTCCTGAAAGGATATTAGTGTAGCTTTAACTTACTCCTTTGCTATCTTGGATTTCTTCTATAGTCGTTTATAATCATTATCAAGTACTACATATTGTATGTGCTATACTTTTATATGACTAGCAGCACCATAGGTTTGTTTATATCAGCATCATCACAAACATGTGAGTAACATGTTCACTTTCATATAGGACTCCTATGATGTCACTGGGCAATAGGAGTATTTCAGCTCCTTTATAACCCTGTAGGACAATGTTGTATATGTGATCTGTCATCAGACAGGTCCTTATGCAGTCTGTGACTGAGTGCTACTCTCTGAGACAATACTACCTAAACTTGAAGGATTTTAATACTGAGAGGTTGTTAAAAACATATGTATACCTAAAATCTTTCTATTTTTAATTCTAACACAGTGGCACTGGGTGGGGGCCCAGGAGTCTGTAGTTTAAAGATTGGCCTTAGAGAATTAGCAGAGACTATTGTATTTGAAGATTACCATTGGAATTCTTGATTAAAGTCTAAGAATCACAGGTGGTTAGGGGAGCAGCACAAATAAATTTAAGTGAAAATATTTGCTACATTTTCCACAATAATTGTTGATATTTATAGTTTACTTTTTAAAATTATGTTGGCAGTCCTTAATAAGTACAACCAAAGTTGTAAGGTAGAAATATAAAGGTGGATTAATTATTGACTTATTTATTTATTGTAATATTACTTTTGGTGTCAGTAGGGAGAGACTGAGGAAGAGGCTCTTTATTTTAGAATTTGTTTCATGTAATCTATTCATGCAACAAACATTAATTGAATATCTATAATACATCAGGCCCTTGCCCTAGACAGTGTGGCCCAGTTGGCTGGGGTGTTGACCTTTGGATTGAAAGGTCACAGGTTACATTCCTGGTTAGGGCACATGCTTGGTTTGCAGGTTCAATCCCTGGTCCAGGTGTATAGAAGATGCAGCCAATCTCACACCGATGTTTCTCTCTTGTCTTTCTTCCCTGCTTCCCTTCCTCTCTCTCTGGAAACAATGAAAAAATGTCCTCAAGTGAGGATAAAAATTAATCAATAAATATAATACACCAGGCCCTATGCTAAGCCCTAGAAGTAAAAAGTTGGATGAGGCATACTCCTTGCCTTTGAGTTGCACAGTCTATTGAACAGACAGATGTGTAGATCTATAGATCATAATATATGCAAGCTATGATACAATCAGGACATGGATTACATTACGAGAAAACACAGAAGAGGGAAATTCAGCTTTGCTGAGCTCAAGCTAGATTTCTGAAGGTGATGCAAGGTCCTGCCTAAAGTTTTTCTGTGTGTTAGTGAATCTCCAGGCTTTCCTTTGAGTTGCATTGACAACTTCAGGGCCACTCCACCTTTTTTCTGCAGGGTCTTCTCAAAAGACAAGTATGTTTCAGAACTAAGGTCAAATGGCTCTGTGCTCACCTGCCTGCTGGGCTTTCCACATACATTGCTTCTAGGGAAAATTTGAAATGAAGTCAACTTTGCCTCAACCAGATGGACTCTGCACTTGAGTCTGTCTGCTCCCCTTCCTAATTTGGGACAGAATGGCAGTTGTTAGGATGACAGCCCATAAATTTCACACAGCACTTTCTCTGGGTTTAAAGGAGCCTGCAGCTCAGCTCACAGGTGTGCACATGCCAGATAAACTGATACCAGCATTCAGTGACCTGTGATCCCCTTATTCTCAGAGCCCTCCATGCATTTGCCTTGCTGAGCTAAATTCCATGATGTCCCAAACAGAGTGCTGGGGAAGGGCACCAGGATGAACCTATTCAGACTCACTTCAAGCTACTCTTTGGAGCCTTTCATTGCCCTCACTTAAATTGTTTCCTAGTAGAATTACCCCCTGTCTTATTTAGTACAAATTTAACTGCTTTTCTTGGGACTGTTATTCTTTCTCCCACTCTCCCCACCCCCCTTTCCCTCAAACTGCCTAAACCATTTTTCACCCTTTTCTTTGAAGACAACCACTATAAATAAAACCAGAGAGGCAGCAGGTATTCCAGTGGAGGGGTGAGGTCACAAAGCTGCCCTTTGAAAGCTCCACTGGGCTCTCTGGAAGTCAAACTGACAGCCTGTTTCATGCCCCAATGTCCCTGTGCTGTTATCCTCACCTCAGGCAATATTTTTGTTTTTACTGTTGTTCAGCTCCCTGGAATGTGGAGCTCTTTCAGAAGCTTGTATCTGTGGAACCCTATCTGGATAACCTTCCTCCTGACCGCGAGAGGAACAGGGGTGGGAAGGAAGGTGGATCAATCTAGTGTAGAGCAAGACGTGGGTCTCTAAGACAACAGCACTGAGCTGGCTGTCATCTCTGACATTGGTGACCCCATTTCATCCCTGAAGATAGATTTGCTTGAAAATGTGACTTCCTATTTTGAAGGTGTTGATAAAAAAATAAAAACTTAAAATATGTGGGCTAACTTGATTGACTGGGTGCCTGAAGCACCCCAGAACTAAAGCAACCAGGGCTGCTGAATTCTGATCTTGGATCGTTGAGTAAAAGTGAGAATGATCAAAGTAGAGAAAAAAATTAACACAAATTCACTGCTTTTTAGATGCTCCAAATTTACCTATTTAGTTTGTTTAATTGTATCATAACTACCCTGTCAGTCATATTATTTTTCTCATGTCATGGATGCCAAAATGAGGGTTTGGGGAGTTTAGGACATAGAACACAGAACCAGTGAAGGGTGGAATCCCTGGATTCAAACTAAATCCACCTGACTGGCTACTGTGCAGAGAAAGGGCTGGTGTCTCGCTGACTGTGGGGAAGTACACACTTTGTTCTAACATGAGATTTTATGCCACTCTAATCTGACTGCAGTGTTATTTGGTATGTGTGGACAGAAATGGTGCCTGGGAAGACAGAAGCTTTATATAAAAAACTAGAGCACTGAAGAAATTGGGATGAGTTAAGAGGTTCTTAAAGTTTATCTTCCTCCCTCCTTCTCTCTCTTCCTCCTTTCTTTCTTTCCTTCCTTTCTTTTTCTCTTTTTTCCTTCCTCCCTCTTGTTGTTCCCTCCTTCCTTTGGATATTCATTCCACTTAGAGATGATGAACAATGATACAGTGCCTGCTCTTGAGCGGTTTCAGTTTGAGAAGATGGCCATATAAACAAATTGCTATGATGTCCTAGGTCAAGTTCTGTTATAGAGGTTTATATACAGTCTACAAATACAGATGTGGGAATGAGTAAGTTTGCTTGGGGAGGTTAGGAGAAGATAAAAAGAGGAAGTGACATTTCATTTGGCCTTGAACATTGGGGCCTTCATATTTGGGAAACATTAGAACAAGAATGGCTGGATTTAAAGGGTGGTGTGATGGCTGAGACTGAGAGGGTAGTCTTAGCATTCAACTTTCTCTTCAAGAAGGGCTTGAGAATATTTTTTGGAGTCTAAGTAAAATTTCGAATGGTCACATGAGGCTAACAGTTGAAACTGGTTGTCAAGGCCATAAAATCTACACTTTCATTCTCCTCTCTTGCCCCTTCCATATTTTTCACAGGCCAGTGTAACAAGTCACTCACCTCATATAGACTTCTGGGAAAATGGTAAAGAAATTTGGGAGTAATCTGTTTCTACTTGCAGTGGATACAAGAATGTCTTTCCACAGCTGGGTCTATCGACAGTTAACAGAAATGCCCTTGAAGAAATGCCTGAAGTCATTGGGAAAGAATTATTTTTGTTCTGCAGGAATAAATGAAGACCAAGGAGAACAAGCAAAGGCTATTTATTGCTCTGACCTTGCTCCAGCAAGGGAGTCAGCCACCATCACTTGTGTTTGGCAGAGACTGCAAGGCAGGTGGAGGAGTGGGAGAACTTTCTACTGGGAAAAAAGGCTTCAGGTTTGCCATGGTTGGAAGCTGTTGGCCTGGAGAGGCTGTAGGTAGGTGAGCTAGAATCAGGGCACCTTGTGCAAGTGGTGAGGGATACATACATGGGTGGGCAAAGGTAGGTTTGTAGTATGAGTATGTGAAACACAGAGTTTATTCTTGCATTATTATTTCTTTATTGATTATTGTATTATTTATTTGTATTATTTATCTTCTTTTTCTTCTCTTTTCCTTCTTATTTGTATTCTTACTTATGATTTATCTTTTAGGTAATTATGGCTTGAAATTTATCTTGCCTTTTTATACCCCTGGTATTTTGACTTTCCTGGTTGGTTCTAAGTTTGAAGTGCAGACAAAATTAGGGAAACTGTCAATTATTAATTAAGTCTTGACCAATTTGGGATGATTGTTACAAGGTTTATTGTTAGACTTCCTAGATTATTATGAGATAGTGGTCTGAGTTAAAGTTAACAGGCTGGCTTCTTGAGCTGGTTATGGTAGATAATGTGTTGGTTTCCTGGGCTGGTTGCTGTATGTTGTGGGTCAGAGTTCTATTTTTATGTATGGTCTAGCCATTGAATTGTCCATTCGTATTTACAGGCTCTCAGTTCATATCTATGAAATGCAGACTGGCTTCTGGATTTCCAGTTGACACCAAGAGTAGAGCCTGTTTGGCAAATGCACAAGCATATGGGATAGAAAAAATGTAGGAGGAGCTGCATATAGAGTGGAAGTGTACAAGGCCAAGGTGTGTCAGGTGCTTGCTCACTGGGTGCTAGGCTGTAGGGGCTGGAGAGGGGTGAACTCAGGCTTCTGCTCCTAGGGCTGCATGCCCTGGAGGAAGTAGCACCTTTTTAAGGCTCAGAGTTTTTGGTTAGGACATCCCTGGCAATGTCCTGTATAGATTTTTTGATATCTTCATTCCTTTTGATAGACAGTAGTTGGACTCTGCCTCAGTAAAATGGTTGACGCCTCTCATATAGAAACCAGGAGCTGTATACCTATTGTTGCTATTGGAAGTAAGGATGATGAGAAGAAAAGAGACTATGTTTTGATGAGATATTATGACAGATGTGTAGCATGCGTGTACCTTTAGCAGAAAAGTGACTTTCCTCTTCTCTGCCCTCCACTGGATTCTGGAAGGCTTGTCTGCAAAGGGGAATCTTTTTTCTTTTCCCTTAACTAGTTTCATGTGTCTTACCCAGGTAGTTGGGTAAAATAGTCAAAATATTTTATAGAGGCTATAAACGATTTACAATATACTTACTGTTTATGAGGAAAGCCAGCACACTGGGAGTTCTGAGGCTGTGAAAGGTGCACAGCAGAACTGCCAGCATTAGAGTTTTGCTAAAATACGTTAATCCTCCATCACAAAGTCAAGTATAAAATTTTAGTGGCTTCTCAAATTGCCAGCCTTTTTTGTGTCCCTTGTCTGAAGCTCTCTGGAAACCAATGGAATCTGACACCGATAACTTACTTGCTTCTGTGAACTCTCTTGATGAGGCTGCATTCACTTCCTGACAAAGGGAAGATGACAAGTGTAAATATCACCTTCTAAATAATTAGTGGAGTGAAATAAAGCAATATTACTAATGTTTGGGCAGGATTTTTAAAATCTAAATTAAAGGTTTTTTCCAGTCAAATGGTGTCTTTTTACATTAAACAACATAACAATTGAACACATTAATTAAAGATAAAAATGCCTAGTTTTAAAAAAGGCCACAATGAAGATGTGATAAAACAACATGCAACATCAATTGTTTTTGTAGGATCAGGGAGTAAGTTTAAATTATTAGCATTCCCTTTAATAACCCATAGCAAATAACATTGTTTAATAACTTAGTGATATAAATTCTTGTGAATTAACAATGTGCTAGAAAATTATAAAGAGGTCCTCATTAAGTAGACACCCACAAAAAACATTGAGAGATGATCACAGTCTGGAAGAAGTTTTTTTTTGTTAATTGTGTTACAGATGAATTCATCCCCTCCCCCCCATTCCTCCCAGCCCACCCACCGCCACCTCCCACTTTCAATCATATCCCTCTTTGGCTTTGTCCATGTGTCCTTTGTAAATGTTCTTTGATAACCCTTCCCCTTCTTTCCCCGATTATCCCTCTCCCTTTCCATTCTGGTTACTGTCAGTTTTTGCATTATTTCAATGTCTCTGGTTATGTTTTGCTTTTTTGTTTTGTTGATTAGGTTCCACTTCTGGGTGAGATCATGTGGTATTTGTCTTTCACTGCCTGGCTTATTTCACTTAGCATAATGCTCTCCAGTTCCATCCATGCTGTCTCGAAGGGTAGGAGCTCCTTCTTTCTTTCTGCTGCATAATATTCCATCATTTAAATGGACCATAGGTTTTTTATCCACTCATTTACTGATGGACATCTGGGTTGCTTCCAACACTTAGCTATTGCAAATTGTGCTTCTATGAACATTGAGGTGCATAGGATCTTTTGAATTGGTGTTTCAGGATGCAAGGGACATAAAGAAAAGAATAAACAAATAAGATTTCATCAAAATGAAAAGCTTTGCATGGCTAAAGAAAACATCAGCAAAATGAAAAGGGAACCAACTGTATGGGAAAATATATTTGCCAGTGATACCTCAGAAGAAGTTTGTTTTAAAAGCAACAGTGAAGTGTGGTTAAAATGATTATTTTTCTTATTTATGTTAAAATTAATAAATAAGTCCTGAGTGACTAGTGTACAAATGTGCATTGAAATGGAGAATTTGACTCCGTGTTCTATGTTCAAGGAAAAGTAGTCTTGTAAGTTTAGCCTACAACTTGCTGGAGGAGAGGTGGAGATGTCCGTTGCTCTGACCTTGCTTCAGTGGTCTTTGTTGCCATGGTCTGTCTGCCTGATGATTGTTATGCAGACACAAATTTAGAGGGATTCTCAGTTCTCTAACAACAAATGGAGAAAGTTCAGAGAAAACATTCTGAGAATGAATCAAACAGGCATAACATGTATAATAAGGCATTTTTTATAACAGTTGTCAGAGCTCTTTAACAGGGGTTGAGAGATTTAGGAAATAAAAAGACCAGTGTTTTAACTGGCAGTTCTACCTTTATTCCATATGATTTCCATATCCTACAATTCATCCATTTTAAGTGCTCAATTTAATGGCCTTCACTGTGTTTAAAGAGTTGTACAACTGCTGCCACAATCAATTTTAGACCATTTTCATTAGCCCAAGAAGGTACTGAGTACTCCTGATCTGTCACCTCCTAAAGTTTCCACCCCTGATCTTAGGTAACCACCAATCTACTTTCTGTCTAGGTTTTTCTACTCTGGACATTTCATATAAATGGAATCATAGAATATTTATCCTTTTGTGTCTGACTTCTTTCACTGAGCATAATGCTTTCAAGGTTCATCCATATTGTGGCATGGGTCAGAATTTCCTTCTTTTTTAAGGCTGAATAATAAAAACTCCATGGTATGTACATATCACATTTTGTGGATCCATTCATCCACCAGTGGACACTGGGTTTGTTTCTACCTCTTGGCTGTTGTGAATAATGCTGCTAGAAACATGGGTATACAAGTATCTGGGCCTCTTCTTTCAATTCTATTGGGTAAATACCCAGAAGTGGTATATAGTGCTGGGTCATGTCATAACTCCATGTTTAACCATCTGTTTACTTTCAACATATTTTTATTTATAATTATAAAAGTAAATAGAACAATCTTTTAAATCTCTTTCATTTTTCTTGTTTTTCAAATTGAGTAATGTTCATGTCATGCTATGAAAAATTTTCTTATTATTTGCCCTTCTATTACTAATAAAAAGGAAAAAATTGGAATTATCTTTATATAAGATAAAAAGCAAAACATAAAGGGTAATTCCTTGCAAAATTACATTAACACTGATAATGTGCTTTTGAGGAATACTGGAAGTCCTCCAATCCAGGAATATTTATGAATTTTCAAGGCCTTGCTTGCTCTTTGATACCAAAACACAATAAAAGTATTTTTTATAGTTTTGAAACAAAACCCTTAAGTATCCTTCATGCAAATCTTGACATTAATCCAGTCTTTTTTTGTGTTCCCCTTAAATCATTTATTTAAGTGGCAATAATAAAAGGTGTCAGCAATTCAGTTGTAAGCTCTGGAAGATTTCTGTGCACATTGACCTTTAAGCGTTTGCGTCTTGACAGGTGAACCATTCTTAGAGTTTCCTGTGAGATATGGTGTGGCCAAGGGGTCAGGCATGCTAATGATAAAATTGCCATTTACCTTTTACCTCAGCAGGCTCAGTGCCTGACGTTATTATTGCAGGTAACCTTTCACCTGAAGCTCTCTTTCTTTTGTGCTACTAGAGATTCTGTTGAAATGAACATGCTTATGGCAGAAGACTTGTAGGAAAAAGGACTGAACTTAGGACATTTTTTTTTTCTTTTTATCTTTCTTTTTGGGGATGCCTTTTCTCTCTCACTCAGCCTGGATGATACATGTCTGTTTATGGGGGTAAGTCAGGTGGGGAGAGGCTTCCCTTGTTTTCTTGTATTCTTGACATTTTTGAAGCATGGCCACTGCTCACCTCCTTTCTCTAAAGCTGCAGGTATTAATGAGGCTTTATTGGTGGCCTGCTTTCATCTGTAGCAGCGGTCCCCTTCCTGATGATTCCAATGGAATGGCATTTTAGTGCTACTGAGTGCCGGACACGGTTAAGTAATTAAGGAATCGGTGGCAATTTACAGAAAGCATGCTTCAAGTTGGTGCAGAAAAAAATAAAACATGGAGGGACACCGGTAATAGAAGGGGTCTGAAGAGGCAGAAGGCAGTTTGGTTGTTATAAAAAGTTAATGAAAAATGGTGTTAATGATAACTTCCCAGGAGGGCAATCTGATGCTGTATAAACTGTATTTGTACATATTTATTGGTTAGTCTTTAAGGTGTCATGGGATGATTATTTCCGTATAAATAACACTGAGCTAAATATCCAGAGACTCTGGGCTGGGTTAAAATGAAAATTGGAATGCTTTCATTATTAGGTAGTAAGGTTCATTATTGAATGTTTACTGTTTGGTATGTGGAGAGTGGAGAATATCACAGGGATGGCATAAGGGACAGGAAAAAGAAAGAGATGCAAGAAGGAAAGAAGGAAGGAGGACAAGAAGGAAGGGGAGACAGGGACAGAGAGAGGAGGAGAGAGGGAGAGAAAGTAGGAGAGAGAAAGAGGGAGGAAGAGAGGGAGAAAAGAAAGAAGACAGGAAAAAAGGAGGGGGAGAGAGAGAGTTGGAAAGGAAGGAAAGAAGGAAGGAAAGCCTTATTTTTCCCTCTTGGTCCCATTTCACCTGTGTCACATTTCCAGAGCAGTGAGCTCAGGCCACTGCACCCTAATAAGAAAGAACAAGTGCTTCCTTGGCCCTGTGAGGTGGCCAGAGTGGGGAAACATGGGACTTTTCCACATCCTAGTTTCCACTTTGGTAGAGATGGACGTTTAATAAGAAACCAGGAACCCTTACATTTAATAAGAAATCTCTGCAAAAGTGTCTGTCACTTAGATCTTCTCTCTGACATTGCATGTGTGACTTTAATGACATTTGTCTGGTGGTGTAAATAATGACAATTAAAGGAAACCAAGGAATACTACCTATTTACTCAATGTTTTTGTTTAGCTCAAAATTTAGTACCTTATAATTGTTATATGGAGTAAATCTTCAGCCACATAATCTTATTATGGATATGTTCCAATAAGGAAATACAAATTTTTGACCATTTTTAGTGTGTTCAAATGAAAGCTGGTGCTAATAAAATTATTCTTATGTAATTAGATATATTAAATAATCTTCCAGTTTGGTTCCATGACATGGTCGGACTGCTAATTTTTATTCTTTCCAGGCACAGAGACTATTCTCTCTGAAGGTTTGTGTCACAAACAACCTCAAAATCTCACTGAGTTTGGAATCATTGTGCAAGGCAGAGTCACAGCACCATCTTTAAGAAAACTGAGTCTTCCCATTCTACCACTCTACTCTGGTGACTCAGGAGAAGCACACAGGAAAAGCCTTTGCTTGCAACTTTTGAAATTAAGTCTAATGTGTTGACAAGGTCCCAGAAGGAACTTCATTCAGGCTGAGTGAATTTGCAGTCATTTCACGGCTTATCAGATCATGGTCACCTTGTCTTGTTTTATTTTTCGAATCAGCCCCAAGTCAGGAGACCAGAATCTTAACATGAATCTCATTTCCACTAGACAAAGGGCTCAGCAGTGCATTCACTCACCCATTTTTTCTTCTTCCTACCCTGGGTCATGAGTGACATGGAGTGAGACAGGGGCTTTGTGTCCAATATTACTCAAGGTTGGAACTTCTGGTCAAGCTCCTTGGCACAGGGGATAGGATTGAGCAGATGTAGGGATAGGGCACAGGGGAGCCAAGAGTGCTTGGCATTTGTAGTGAATTCCCTTTTTTCTTTTATACCTTTAAACCTTGCCCCCAAATTATTTCATTCATTTTGTTTAGAAAGGAGCCCTACCCTTGAAAAGATTTGAAATCATTGCTTTATCCTTGAATACATTTCCATGTAATGGTGTGGAGAAGAGAGGATTCATAATAACCTCTTCTTGCATCTCTTCCACATCTACTGCTTCATTTGCTCTGTTCTTTCCTGGACCCTTGCCTGTTGGACACAGTTGTGTTTATACACAACAAGGCCACATCTTTCCCTTGCCGAATAGACAAACGAGTTTGTTTCTCAACCTGAATGAATGATGTTTTCTGGAACAAGATGGGTCTTGAAGCACTTGGAGATTACCTTGCTTAAGAGAGAGACAGAGAGAAGGAAAGGGGGAGGAGGAGGGAGAGAGAGAGAGAGATTTCTTTCTGTTTTGTTCTTTTAAGAAGACAATATCAGCAGCATTAACTTGGGTCATTTAGGGATGTGTGTGAACCTGTGTAAGTGTAATTATTCTTCTAAGTCACCAGGGAGACTATGGTGCACTCCTAGTCATAGGATTTCACACCGAAAAGGATAAACAAATCAGAAAACAAATTTCTGATTCTCATCAACCAGCCAAGCCTGCCTGACCCTTCCATTCCAAAGGGTAATACATTTTGTAGATCGAGTGGGAAACTAAATAGGCAACCCTCTTTGGGGATGTAGATATCTCTGCTTCAGAAAATGTTTATTGATTCTTTAGGTTTTTCAGAACAACATTAATCATGCAAAAAGGCAAAGACATGAGACTCAGAATCCTGGTGGTAGGAGACAGGGGAACTGATTTTCTTTTTACAGAAAGACTTATGTCAACACATTTCTGAAAATTAATCAATAGTGAAATAAATCAAGTGACAGATTGCTCATTCTGGTAGAGACCAAAGTCTATAAGATGCTATACAATTAAAACAAAAACAACACATAAGGCATTTTTTGACATTACTTAAAGTTCTACTGATCCTATCACATTCAATTCATCTTTTTCCATTAGCTTCTGGATTTAGGAAGATTAAAACTACAGTAAAATAAAATTTAGTTATTAAATTAGAAATAAAAACTTAAAGAGTACTTACCACAATTTTAGCTCCAATTTTTATAACAAAAAGTAAGGTTATAAATTCCATATCATTGTAAGTATATTGTACAATATGTTTTATAAGGTCTTTGATCAGATAATGAAGTACTTTTTAAAAACATCATTTTAATTATAATCTGGTTTTCTTTTAGCTATTTTTCTTTGAAAAAATGTTTTTATAGTTTTAGCTTTTTTAAAAAATAGGCTATTTTTCTACCTGCTTATCAATACACTGTTTCTTTTTCTTTTCTTTCTTTCTTTTTTTTTTTAGCTTTTAGTAAAAGAGCTTTGGGGTGGATAGGTCAGGGTTCAAATTCCAATCTCTGCCTTTTACTGGATGCATGACCTGGGCAGGCTTCCTCATCTCTTGAAATCTCCAAGTAAAAGGAAATTATAGAAAAATCTGTTAGGATGATTGTGGGGAGAACATGATTTATATGCTTGGCATGTATTTGGTGTTCACACTACTATGCAGTGTTGCTATGTTCATTATGATTATCATTTTACCCTTGTACTGAAGCTCTCTGTCATCTGTAAATCTTTGTCACAGAAGGATGATGAATGTCCCTAAAATAAATGACATTCAAAATAATGATCACAAGACATGGAAAATTCTGAATTATCTTGAATTATAAAAGAAAGTTATATTTTGGGCAGTATATCTTGAGTGATATGTATATTATAGTATATTCTAATTCTTAAAAATTGTTTATTTATATGCTATAAATAATGACTCTTTGTCTACTGGAATATTTAATCAAACATCTGACTGGGCTGAATAATTTTGCTTCCTATTTTCTGTGTATCATCAGGCAAATGGAGAGAAGTTATGATTCAATTATAAATAGTGAGTAAAATCTATGAATAATAATTATAAATGATATTTAATAAATGTTGGTAATATTTATACAATAAGGTCAAACTGGTTATTTCTACATTTTCTTTTGTCTATTACACACACACACACACACACACACACACACACACACACACACATGTTTAATCCTTTCCTGAGATTATGTTTATTGATTTTAAAGAGAGAGGAAGAGAAAAAGAGAGATAGAGGCAGAGAAACATCGATATGAGTGAGAAACATCTATTAGCTGCTTTCCATACTTGCCCTGACTGGGGATTGAAACTGTAACCCAGGTTTGTGCCTTGTGCCATAACCTGGGATCAAACTCACAACTTTTTGGTAGATAGGGTGATGCTCCAACCAACTAGTCCACCTGGCCAAAGCTTGTCTATAATATTTTTTTGACCTTTGAGAGAGAGCTGGCTAGATAAAGTGCTATATTATTAATCTGGCAAAATCATTTCTTTGTGAACAGACTATTTGGGTATTAGGTGGACATGTCTATATCAGTGAGGGTAGGCCATTATGAGTCTAAACCTCAGTGGTTTAACACATTAAAGTTTATATCTTGCTCACTTTACATACATAGTACAATATTATTTGGCAGGAACAGGTCCAAATCTGAAGGCAGGAGAAGATCAAGGTCCCAGCTCAAAGACAGTTGGGCAGA
Organism: Tonatia bakeri; assembly: GCA_004024845.1. Classification (NCBI taxonomy): domain Eukaryota; kingdom Metazoa; phylum Chordata; class Mammalia; order Chiroptera; family Phyllostomidae; genus Tonatia; species Tonatia bakeri. Next base: position 14,649 of record PVIA01011854.1, read on the forward strand.
GAGCGAATTCCCTCATACCCCACCTCTCTATTTTATTCAGGCTTTCCTCTGATAGGATGAGGTCCACCCACATTAAGGAGGGCAATCTGCTTTCCTCAGTCTGCTGACTCAGAGGTTAATCTCACCCTAAAACACTCTTACACACACATCAGGAATAATGTTTGATAAAATATCTGGGCATCATGTGGCCCAGTCAAGTGACGCATAAGATCATACCAGGTTGTGCTAATGTTGCTGGTTGGGAACAGCACTTTGAGTACCATTGGCTCTCTTCTGCATTCCTGATTTTCCTGGTGGAACTGAACCTCAGCTGCCCCACTGGTAACCTGTTCCACAGCACATTCTTTATTGACTCCTTTCTTTCTAGCTCTTTCTTTTCCCTCTCTCCCCAATTATTTCCTAGAATCACATTCCAAATAAATTACTTACTCTCAAAATCAACTGCTAGGGGAACCCAACCTAAGGCATTTGCTTACAATACAATTGTTCTTGGGGCCTCCCTGTCTATGTCCATTATGTCTGAAAATGTTTATGGAGATGGGAATACTTCTTCATGGTCTTTGTAGACAAAAAATGATTAGTCCTGTGTTTTCAACCTGAAATTTTAGATGACACGTGATGGTCACCGTAAAGACTGTTGAAACTCTGGACAAAATTTCTGGGTAAGGCAGTGCTGGTCTTCACTTCTCTCTACTCTGACTCTCCCTTTTCCACCTGCTCTTTCTAGTTTCTCCTTGCCTCGCAGGGCACTCACTGCCCCCTGCTCCTTCTGTTATATAAGAAAGCAATTGCATGATGAAATTTCACTGGAAAATATTATTGACTGATGTTTCTACTCTGTTAAATTAAAAACATTTATTTTAAATCTACTCTGTGCTAGGCACATTAGCTAGACATAGGGAATCCTAACAGAAATCATATACCCATGTCTTGGAGGTGGAACAAGTCTAGTTACCAAACCTACTTATACATTGGAATTACTTTGGGAATTCAAAAAGTACAGTTTCTTAGACCACATCCTGGGAAAGCAAATAGGTCTAGGGTAGGACCGAAAAGCAATAATTTATTAAAGCTTTCCAAGATGTTGTGATGCGCTACCAATCTATTGGCTGTTAGAGATCCTAAAGAGTTTTTACCCAAAGAAATTTATTTCTAATCAGGAAAATTCAGACACATTGACAGGACAGTCACTGAGGAGATAATATGGGGCTCAAAGTCAACTTCCTAGCACCTTAATAATCACAATTGTACAAGATTAATATTATTACCATATTTTGCTGTGTATAATGCACACCCACATTTTTGTGTGAATTATACCCATCATTATACCCATGGTATGTAATCGTTATACCCATGTATAATGAGCATCCTTAATTTTTCCTAAAAAATTTGGGCAATAAAGTGTGCATTATATATGGCAAAATATGGTATTCTCTATACCAGCATTCTTTTTAATGTGCTTGATGCTGATTATAAGGAATTATGATACCGAGTAAAAGATTAGGGCTGAACTGTAGCTAAGAATCTGATTATTTTATGGTGTTGGTGGAGCCAGCCCTGGCTCAATTATTTAATTAATTTAGGAGACATTATAAAGCTACTTTCCTGAGAGTGTCTCCATGTGTACATTTTTTCCACAGCTCAGATAATGCACTATGGGAAAAATGCAGAAGTAAAACAAAAAAGTGGTCATTGTAGACCATGTTCTGATTCAAATAAGCCTTTAGAGTTAAAGGTCAAAGCCCACAGCATGCTCTCCAGTTACTCAAAAACTGGTTTGATTGGCTCTTTCTCTATAAAACTTTCTGTGGGTACTTGTTTTTGGGCTTTATCCTTGGATAGCAAAGATACTTGACCTAAGGGAAACTAAGCTGGGGCAACAAGAACAGCGGGCCACTTATGAGTGAATTTGACAAACTTTTCTTTACGCTCAGCTTCAGAATCCACAACAGAAGTGCAGGTGTGAGTGAGAGATATACAAAGCTCCAACTAGCAGCAGATAGAAATCTACAGTAGAAGAGAATCTCCAGGACTCCACACAGTAGCCTTTAAGTACCAAGCTGCTTAAAATATCATTCCATTTACTGTAATTTGATGTGTGAAATTCTGGCTGGCATTTACAATTCAGATTCCATTCCTAGGGAATTCCCATTTAGGGCCTGTTTATATGATTGATTCTGGGCCTTTCTTCACTTGTGGATGCCTGAAATTGTTAGGTAAAATGCACATATATGCTCAGAGACAAATGTTTATCATCATTACCTCCATGAACCGTTCACCAGCCCTGACATGTTCTAATGTCCCTGGCACTTGAGCAGCACCCCCTCCTGCCTATTTCCTGTCCACTGTGTTTCTCTCCCTGTTCCCCTCCAGTCCCCCATGTCTCAAAATGTCAAAGTATTGCCCCCACTATTCATTGGAATTTAGCTGGCAGCAGGAAAGTGGGGGGAGGAGAATTATTACCCAAATACCTCCTTCAAAAAAACCCAAAAGATAATGGCTTTGTGTGTGTGTTGCTGAGGGAGAAAGGAGGATGGGACCTCCTTGAGATATCAGACTCAAGCTATTTTCAAGATGTTGATGGTGTTTAATGACAGCTCACATGCTGGTGCCAGTCCCTTTGCTGAGTAGGGAGAGAAAGGCCTCTCTTCTCTGGGCTGGACCTCCACACACTTCAGGGCCCATCTCTGTGGCTTCTCCAAGCAGGGGCCTCTGTCTAAGGTGATAGTTGATTTGATACTGGTCCCATTAGGCTGCATTTTTCTTGTTGCTGGATCAAGAGATGGTATAATTCTCATCATTAATTATGTGCTCTACTTTCAGCTCTTTCAACTGATTTATAGAATGACTCTAACTTCTCAGGATTTTTACAATTTTCCCTTCTTCTTAGTTTCTCCTCACCTGGCCAGAAAACTTATTTATTTATTTATTTATTTTACTTGTTTAGTTGTTACTGCTGTTTTGTTTATTTGACATGACCATATTATTTAAAAATTGTAAGACAGACAAAAGAAAATACATTATCATCAGAATTCTTGTTAGTATTTTGTTGCATTTTTCTGCATTCTTACTTGTACACTTTAAAAATATAGTTGCGCCCTGGAGGGTGTAGCTCAGTGATTGAGTGCGGGCTGCGAACCAGGCATTGCAGGTTCGATTCCCGGTCAGGGCACATGCCTGGGTTGCAGGCCATGTCCCCCAGCAACTGCACATTGATGTTTCTCTCTCTCTTTCTCCCTCCCTTCCCTCTCTAGAAATAAATAAATAAAATCTTAAAAATATATATAGTTGCAACCTTAGTGAGTATTCAATTTTGTAGCTTTCTTTTGTGCATTTTTCCATGTTGCTAAATTATCTTCACAACCATGATTTTTAATGGCTTTATTTCTATTTATTCCACCTAGAAAAAGTACTAGAGTAGAGATACAGTTTTTTCTGCTCAAATTTCCTCCCTGAACTTTCCCCTGTTGAAATATTGGGTAGTTTCTTTTTTTAAAATAGGAAACTAGCCCAGTGCCTTGGAGCTATAAAATACTCAAACAAAAAACCTAACCAAACAACCCCAAAACCTGTTTGATTCTTTATAAAAGTTTGTGTGACCATATACTCGAAGTAAAATATTCGATTCTCCCAATTTTTCTTTAATGTATTCCAATGAATATTCCTTGAACTTTGCTCTTAGGATTGCTTAGATGTCCACTCTGCCCAGTGCCTGCAGGAAATTCTGCTGGGACACAGAGACTGCGATGTAGGATCTATGTGGAGCTGCTTAATGCAGGATCTACAGATGTCTGACCGTGCAGCGAAGAGAACTTGCAAAGACCTGCAATAGGGGTACAATTGAATTAGGTGGGTATCTTTTCCTGTCCCCAGATGACCTGGGGAGATGAGTCACAGAATTATTTGATCCTGCTCTCCAGATCGTATAGTAAGCTGGTGATGCAAAGTGTCTGCTATGAGAGCTCCTCTCACTGTTGGCTTCCCTGTGAAGGGCCCACCATCTAAGATGCTGTACATTCTCTGGGTGCCTTTGCACTGCAGTCATGACAACAATAATCATACAGGGAAGAAAGCAAAAACTTTATTTTAATTATTAAACATTCAAACAATAATTAGAGAAGGTGATTATTTTTGAACAAGATGCTTTTCTTTCTTTTTCTTTTTTGGTAACTTATTGTTTCCAAGTGAATTCATCATGGCCCTGTAACACATATCACCCTTCTGTCTCTCCCTCTTCTGAACACCAGGTTAAACTGCTACTCCCCCCGCCACTGTGTTTTTATCCAAACCAGATTATCAGGAGTCACCTAAGCTTTGTCTTTTAGTTCTCAGGCCCAACATTCACATTATCTTGTTAATCCAACCATACATGGCTTTCATATCTACCTACTTTTCTACTCCCCTACTAGACTGTACTACTTCAGCCATGTTTTCATTGCTGGTTGACCAGATTTCTCCTTTACCACAATAGGCCACTAATCCAATGTACGTCTGTCCCTCTCTTTGTACTTTATCCTGTCCGATGTCACAACCACTCGATTTGTTCTGTTTACTTACATTGGAGTCAACTTTATCATATGTTCATCTGACCATGTCACTCATCTGGTCATGAACCACATTGTTTCTGTGGTGAAATTCAGGGTTCTTGGCTTGGTGTACATGGTGGTTCGTAACTTGCTGCCTGCTTCTCTTTCCAGTTTGACCCTTACTCCTGAGTCTACTGAATCCACACAGATATATTTGTAACAACCTCTGCAGGAAGTTCTCATGCATCTGATGCAGTTGTGTGGAAACTCCTCTTCCAGAAGCTCAACATGGTGCCATGTGTGCCTCCATTTTTCTGTAATCAAGTCTAAGGAGAGGATGCATCATAACATATTTCAGTTACTGAGCTCTCTCAGTTTGGATCCAGGATAGAATCCTATTATGGTTAATTCTGCATTGAAAGTTTTGTTTAGAGTTAAACTATGGGATATTAATGTTGCTCAAACCTGGAATGTTTGTATGTTGTAAGCCTGCCTGTTCATTAAACCAGTTACAATGTTATTCTCCTTTCCTCTTTCTGAGCAGCATATCCCTCCTGAGGCCCAAGTCAAGTGTTAATTTAAGAAGAAGAGAGGGGGATGTGGAAATAATCGGGTGAGAAATAAGAACAAAAGAAGACTACCAACATGATAATATGGCAAAATAGAAGGAAATCAGAAACATGAGCATTTGGACTTCCAGCTGAGATGGAAGTGTAGGTAAGTACACTTTGCCTCCTCACACAACCAAGAGAAGGACAAGAACCAACCAGAACTGCCAGAAAATCAAACTTGAAGTCCGACAAATAAGGCGTTAAAGAAAAACATTCATCCAGACTGGCAGGGGGCCAGAGATAGGCAGTCCTACACTTGTTTGCAGATAAATCAGGAGGAACAGCTAGGGAGTGAGACATAGTTTGCAACCCAGGGTTCCAGCATGGGAGAAAAAGCCTCAAAACCTTTGCCTGTAAAAATCTGTAAGGGTTGCAGCAGTGGTGGAAACCCCCAGACTCATAGGGGAGTTTGTTGGAGAGACCCACAGGGTCCTAGGACATACATAAGCCCACTCACCCAGGAATCAGCACCAGAAGGGCCCAATTTGCTTGTAGGTAGCGGGGAAAGTGACTGAAATCCAGCTGAGAGCTGAACCAGTGGTATTACTTTTTGAACCCCTCCCCCACATATTGTGCCACATCGCAGCTCTGCAGGCTGCCCCACCCTGGCAAATACCTAAAGCTCCTTACTATGTAACAGGAGCACAGAGACAAAAAAATATGCCCAAATGAAAGAACAGATCAAAGCTCCCAAAACAGAACTAAGCAGTGAAGAGATAGCCAACCTATCAGATGCACAGTTCAAAACAATGGTAATTAGGCTGCTCACAGAAGTGGTTGAGTATGGTTGAAAAATAGAGGAAGAAGTGAAAGCTATGAAAAGTGAAACAAAGAAAAATATACAGGGACCCAACAGTGACAGGAAGGAAACCAGGACTCAAATCAATGGTTTGGACCAGAAGGAAGAAATAAACATTCAACCAGAACAGAATGAAGAAACAAGAATTCAAAAAAATGAGGAGAGGTTTAGGAACCCCCATGACATCTTTAAACATTACAACATATGAATCACAGGGGTGCCAGAAGGAGAAGAGGAAGAGCAAGAAATTGAAAACTTATTTGAACAAATAATGAAGGAGAACTTCCCTAATCTGGCAAAGGAAATAGACTTCCAGAAAGTCCAAAAAGCTCAGAGAGTCCCAAAGAAGTTGGACCTAAGGAAGCACACACCAAGGCACATCATAATTACATCTCCCAAGATTAAATATAAGGAGAGAATCCTAAAAGCAGCAAAAGAAAAGGAGAGTTATCTACAAAAGAGTTCCCATAAGACTATCAGCTGATTTCTCAAAAGAAACTTTGCAGGCAAGAAGGGGCTGGAAAGAAGTATTCCAAGTCATGGAAGGCAAGAGCCTACATGCATCCAAGATTACTCTATCCGGCAAAACTGTGATTTAGAATGGAAAGGCAGATAAAGTGCTTCCCAGATAAGGTCAAATTCAAGGAGTTCATCATCACCAAGCCCTTATTATATGAAATGTTAAAGGGTCTTATTTAAGATAAAGAAGAAGATCAAAAGTATGAACAGTAAAATGACAACAAATTCACAACTATCAACAACTGAACAAAAAAACAAAAAAAAAAAAACAGAAGCAAAAAGAAACTAAACAAATAACTAGAACAGGAACAGAATCTCAGAAATGGAGATCCTACGGAAGGTTATCAGTGGGGTGGGGGTGGGGAGAGAATGGGGGAAAAGGTACAGGGAATAAGAAGCATAACTGGTAGGTATAAAATAAACCAGTTAAGAATAGTATAGGAAATGTAGAAGTCAAAGAACTTGTATGTACGACCCATGGATATAAACTAAGGTTATGGGGAGATGTGGGTGGGAGGGTGTTGCAGAGCAGAGTGGAATAAATGGGAGAAAAAAATGGGACAACTGTAATAGCATAATCAATAAAATACAGTTACAAAATAGAAACATGGGTATCCAAAACTTCAGAAATTGATTCTCATATTCATGTTCATATATCATCTGGCCACATCAAAAATGAAACTTTAAAAACATGAGTTTTAACGACATGACAAATACTTATTATTTAATAATAGGGAAAGTGCAATCATACGGAAAGTGTTAAGGAAAATGTCAGGATGCAAAATTGCTTTTGTAATATCTCTGTGGTGTGAAATATGTACAGAAAAAGAAACTTTAGAATATGAGGTTAATATTGGGTCTCTCAGGTGCTGAGGTTATTGTTTTAAACTATTTTTTCTCCCCCTGATACTTTTCAAGTTTCTGAATTAACATACTACTTTGGAATCAGGAAAATATAAGCTTACTTTTATGATTGTCACCATTAAGACTGCAGCAGAAAGAGACATGAAGATGAGAGAGAAGTTGGTGAGGCGGGGGAGAGAGAAGGAGAATGGAAAGAGGGGAGGAGGTGAGATCTGAGGGAGAACAGAGTACGGCAATAAGGCAAGGGTGCCTTTGGTTTTGTTAAATCCTTGAGACAGCACACTTTTTTAAGACTCCATCTTCAAACTGGGACTTCTGATTTTCTAAATAACCTAGTACTCTGGTCAGAAGACACTATAAAGAGACATATTTTATTTATTTATTTATTTTACAACTTACTAGTTCTTTACAGTGATATGTAGAAACAACAGCTTTGTATTTATGTTATACTATTAAAAACAGCAATGAGCTCTTGGACATTACTTTGAAGTCATGTGTACGTTGATAAATGAGTGACAAGATGGCAAAGCTCCAGAGCTTTAGGAAAATATTTCCTTACGTCCTTTCTGTTGCTTCATACTGTCCAGAGTCCTCTCTAGTCAATTAAGAAGGATATGCAGCTCCAACCCTGAGCACCAGTGTGTTCCCTTGTCCCCGGGGTGGGTCCAGGGCCTGGCTATTTCTGCGACAGCCCCGACCTGGAGAGAGGTTCAAGTCACTGTAAGACCGGCAGGTGGAGTAGGCTATGAATATGCTGAAAGCAGGATGAAGGGAATGACTGCTCAATGTATAATGACTGAATTACAATTTTAAAATGGAATGAGTTAGATAGTTATTATCAGTGTAATTATTCACAAATGTGCCTAATTATTCATAATTATTCAGAAGCATATTATTTCCCTGATTGCCATAAGTGATCTCTGAGGCCAATTATGATTCGATTCTGGTCACGGGACTCAGTGAGTATTACCCCTTCTGTCTTGGTGAATCCTGAGCTTGGTCTCTGGCCTGACAGCACTGGGAGCCCTTTGTGTCATCTGGCCCTTTAAATACACACAACAAGCTCATTGCTTCAAACCCAGCTGATTTCACAGCCCCCATTGTCTTTTCCCCCTTTCCAGTCCCAAGCTCCTCTTATTTGGGTTCAAGCTGTTCCTTCGAGGGCCTTTGCTGCTGCTGTTTAATTAGGGCTTTCTTGTTGTCATTCCTGCAGTTGATATCTTAATAACATTGGAAGGCACATGTAGGAAAACAGGGTAGGAAGCTAAGGACCCTTGTCCGGATACAGGTTATGTGGAGGAGCCAGAAAACTTGGCCATTCTTAAGAGATGAGCTGTTAAGTCAGGGGTTACAGATTTCTTGTAAATCTAGAAGCCCTCTCAGGTGGGGGACTGCAACCATTTTGAACTCATCTGCAATAGGCTACAGCTCACTGACTCTCTATACAATTACTGCCTCTGGGATCATTTCAAAATAGTGTAGCCTAGGAGAATATTTGCAGTTTTTCCAGAATGAGTTCACTTTGACCTCGATGTGGCAAACCACTGATGTGGGCTGAGGTTTTATAACCCGTGCTTTGTGTGGAGGTTCTCATGAAGGCACAGCCTTCAGAGATGGAGCCACAGCTCAATTTCTCCTTTTTTTTCCTCCCTGGAAAACATTACAGCAATTACCATATTGTGGGGCGGTATTATCAAGTGCAAATTAGCATATAGATTAGTTCTGGGGGGCAGGGAGAAGGAGAGGTGGGTTAAAATCTTTAAAATCATGTATAGTTATGCTACACAAAGAATGGCATGCAGAAACCTGCCAGCTCCTGGTTTACCTAACTCAGTGTACACATTGATGAGGCTGATGGGTGTCAGCCGACAATTTCCAAGGGAACAAAGATAATTCGGTTCTGATTACAGCTGAGATATGACTGGGAATTGAGCAGCATAAAAAGTTGCAGATCAGTTTGGTAGATTTTAAGTCTTTTACCAGCTTTTTGTTCCTGGATAGAGAATCCATGATTTGGTTAGCTCAAAGACCCTATAATTAATTGGAATTACCAAATTCTGATTTTGCATTTGGTCCAAGAAATGAAGATAGTTAAATTTTTACTGACAGGGTAAAAAAGAAAGACAGAGAAAAGAAGAACATTATCCATAATTGAGCTTTGGAGACTGTGCCAAAAGATAGAATGCAAAAAGGAGATAGTTTAAATTACTATCTTCCAACATAAGAATATTAAAATAGATTTATTGAAAAATAAAGATTTATAGGACCCACGTTTTCTTTTCAGTTCATCTCACAACACAGGAGACTGATTGGTTTACAGTCAGTCACTCCATCAAGGACTCACTGTGTTCCTCGGATGTGCACAGCACAGTGAGTGGTACCCAATACAGCACATGTCACTAACCCTCAAAGCTCCAGAATGCAATGTTTGTGTTAAATCTACAACTGCTATAGGAGAGATTTCAGGGGAGAGGGAGAAATTTGAGGACACAATGGTAGAGGAAATTTTAATAAGATTTGGGAACTGACTTGGCTTTAAATCAGGGGTGTCAAACTCATTTCCACTGACAGCCACATCAGCCTCATGGTTGCCTTCAAAGGGCCAAATGTAATTTCAACTCCTTAGCAGTTAGTTAAGGAGTAGTTACATTTATACAGTCCTAAAATTATTTCAGCCATTTGAAAGCAACCTCGAGGCTGATGTGGCTCCCAGTGAAAATGAGTTTGACACACTTGCCCTAAATGATAAGGGGGGTGTGAATAGCCCTTTTTGAGGACATTCCAAGCCAGGGCTATAGACCTCTATAGACTCAAGGGTCGAGCAGCATGTGTGAGGAGGGTCCATAATGGGGTGGTGGGAAGTAAAAATAAAATGCTTTAATGACACTCAGGGCAAATATCTCTTTCAATCTTTGTAATTGACTTAAATGGATCTGATAAGCACCTTGAAAAATTACTGTGGAAAAAGAAATCAGTTCTTTTTTCTATCTGTTATTCCTGACTTATAGCTGGACAGATAGCATTTGCTTTGTAAATTAGCTAGGACACTTAACTCATTTTAATTTAATTGAATTAAAAACCACTAAGGTCAGCTCTAAGCCCAGTAATAAACATGTAACTTTCTCTTTAGCAGGTATTATTGCTAAGTAACAAAATAAACATATTTAAATAAAATAAACACAGTTCCTCTTAAACGTAATATTGCCTAATTTTTTCTGGGATCACTCCCTCCTTAGCTCTCATGGTTGGCAGTAGGCTTAAAATGGGATGTAGAAGGAACTATCCCAGCAAAAGAGAAAAACAAAGGGTGAGTGTGCAGGTGAACTGTAAGACAGATGAGATAGAAGGAGCTGCACAGAGATTTCTTTCCTCTCAATGACATGAAATAGTAGAAACCAGAAGGACATGGCTCCGGAGCCTGGCAGTTCAGCGTGGCTACAAAGCAGAACGAGTCTACATGGCCTCTATGATTGCGGGAGCTGACACTACACATTTTACGCCACATGAGGTAGATTTTAAAACCTAATCTAGTCCCATGAATGTTTTATGAGTGGTTTTATCAAGGTACAGATTGCTCAACTAGGCAGGGATGGGGCAAGGGTGTGAGAGAGCCATCTGGCCACATGTACTTCAGCATGACTACCTGGTTTGCAGCCCCACACCGTTCACTGTCCGAGGATCGCCACCTCAGCTCTGCTTGCCCCGAGCCCTGAAAAGTCATCTGGGGGATCCTCTAGTATCTCTCCCAACTTGATTTTCCAAATTCTGTGAGCATCTGGGTAAGAAAAGTGCCAACACATAGTAAGTGCTCAATAAATATTTGTTCAATCTTCCTTTTAGTTCTGTTTCATCAGGCCACGTAGCTTTTTTGTTTTTTGGTGTTTTTTTTTTGGCCTGTACTGTCTTTCATTACCTATTTTCCAACAGTTAATGGGGTTATTAGGCTTTTTTCTCCCATTCGAGTACTAACCAGGTCCGACCCTGCTTGGCGTCCGAGATCGGAAGAGACTGAAGAGTGTTCAGGGTGGTATGGCTGTAGATTAGAGTTTTTTTCTTTTTTCATTTTGTTCATAAAATGAAACATCTTGTTCTCCCAATTAGATTTCAAGCTGTTGTAGGACAATGAATTTTTCTCTTGTCTCTTCTACAGCATCCAGTGAAATGCTTTGCTCACTACATGTACAGGGTCCGGCAAAAGTAAGGCCTGCTTGAGCATGGTTGGTAGGGTAACAATAAAGGTGTAATAATTTATAGTTTCAGTTTGAGCATTTCACCTAAAATGGCATAAGGTGTGCTTGAGTGTGATATTGTTATGTTCCAGAATTAAATGCTTATGATTTCATAATAAAAGATTTCGTAATAAAAAAGAGGTGCTATTTGTGCTGGACCCTATGTATGTTGATTTGTGACTGTGGAGAGCAACTGAGACTTGTTAGAGTGGGCACTAGATTAAGAATCAGGAAATCACATTTGTCTGTGTGTTGCTATGCAGTGTGATAGTGAGTAAGCCAGAATCTTTGAGCCTCATTTTTGATCATATGTGAAACAGATATTAATTCATATGCTACCTGCATAACAGGATCCAATGAATTGGATTTGTGAGAATCAATTAAATTACTATTTGTGTTTAAAGTGTTCCAGTAACTACTTCTTGAAATTAGCTATGGTGGTAGTATGCCTACATGATCATTTCTGAACTTAAAGCATTCCCATTCTAAGGAATGAACTGATCTTTGAAAGCTTAATGGATTAGAGGTGAGCTAATACTGTTTTTTTTTTTGTTTGTTTGTTTTTGTTTTTTAATTTGGTTGCAACTGGAATCAGGCTTGTCCAAAGCAAGGGTGCCTCATCTTCCCTTCAGATATTGTGTGATATGTGAGACTGTTGGTTCAAGAACAGACAGCCTTGAATATAAGAAGTACCTTCATCCAAATAAAAGTTTATGCTCAGATTAGAGACACAACATTGACAAGCTATGCAAATCCCAGCAGCCCAGGTCTCTAGGGCATGAATTTCCTTGGAAGAAAAATCTCTGGGTAAGGAGTTTCTTGAAGTAGTTGGCAATGTAAAGTATGATAGAGAGAATGTTGTTGAAAATGTACAATTTGTCCAGCCCTGGGTGAATTTTCCATGATTATTAGGCAGTCCTGACCTAGACCTTTTTACTGTGTCTTAATTTCCCTCATGTTGCACATTTTGCTAGTGGGTTCCCAATCCAATATTGGCCAGCCTCCATTGTTGAGGACATCTTTATTTCCTGCTTACTTCATTTTGTTTTACTTGATATTGAATGTAACATGACTCTGATTATAATTTAATTTCTTACTTAGCATGGATGTCTGAGGTTATCCAAATAATATGATGATTCCGGCAAGTTTTGAAGATGTTTCCTCACTTTAAGTCTTAGTCTCCTGAAAACAGCAGGCTAGTACCTCTCAATTCTCAATGCATTAAAAAATTTGGAGAACTTGATTAACTGATCTGGATTAGGGTCAGATAATAAGTATTTTTCAAATACTCCTTAAATGATTATAACTGTAGTGAGACATTGAAATTTTGTTACATAAAAAAATTTTCTTGAGTCACATTATTGATAAGCAATGTTTAAAGAAATACTGCAGTGACCCATTTGTGACACAAATAGTGTTTCCACAGTCCTGATTTTCCATGTAGAGGTCTGACTGCATATGTAATGCTATGTATGTGTGTGCACGAATAACATGACTGACACAGCTCCACACACTTCAGTACGTAAGAGCTTCCTCAGTGCATCCAGAAGGCGCCCTACTCCTACACTTACAGTGAGTTTCCATTTACACCGATTAATTGACCTAAAATCTTACAAAGTTATCACACAATATTTATTATACTTACATTTAATATATAAAATGAAAAACAGCTACAAATTCCATGAGTTTCAAGAAACCTTATTCTCCCACCATACTTTTGGTGGCGTTAAAAAAAACTATTTATTAAGGACATTTCATATGCAAAAATAGAGAAAATGGTAGTTGGTTCCCATTTACTAATCACCCAATTCAACAATTATCAATATTTTGTTTATTTGGTGTCTTGTCTTCATCCTTTACCTTCTAATTCCTAGTCTCTGATTGAGACAACCTTATAATTTTTGCTCTTCCTTTTAAAAATCTTAATAATTGTTTAATATTACATCACCAACAACCCTCACTCATCCCTGATTGACGAGGCAGGCTGATTCAGTTCCTGGTTTGCAAGGTTTCCTGCTAAACCTAAACCCTTAAGCTATGTTCTTGCAGACTGGGACATTAGCAAGATCTCTCGATTGAATTACAGAATTGCATTCCACCAAGGATTCAGATTTGTAGAGTACTTAACTCTGAACTACATGAGGAGGCACAAGAGTAATGGGTCTTTTCAGTAATGTCATCTTTTTTTCCTTCCGTAAATCAAAGACTGTGTTACAAGACCTTTAGTTTTGTAGCATGAATGGAGCTACAAGTGTACAGGGCCTGAAAATAGGCCCCAAATTAAAGCATTTGTTATCTCCTGAAGGTTTATTCTTTTACTTGTAGTTTTTAAATATGAATCATTGAAGAATCATCTATACAGAAAAGATCTGTACTTTGAAACTTTTTTTGGGGTTACATATTCAAGTTTCCAGTGCCCTACAAGCTGAAACAGAATAAATCACCTAACTGGTTTACTCCTTCTGTTAGTGACCTGTTGTTTTGGGGCTCTGTGACACAGTACCCATTTAGCAGGGTGCTGTGTCCTCTGGCTTTGAAGATTGGAGTTTATAGGTCACTGTTGGCTCTGAGACAGCCTGGACTCTCCTCTGGGCTGGCTCAGGCAGTAAAATAAAGAAGTTGTCGAGAATCACCCATCCTCAGGGAGGCCCACTGTGGAGAACAATTTGTCGCTGTCTGGGAGCTCCAGGCAGGAGGATGTGTTGCTTCTGGATTCAGTGACCTTCATAGTTCTGTCACAGTGGTTCTGAACCTCAGAGTTTTAGCTTTCTGGTAGCTTCTGCTAGTTCAAGGAGAATGTAAATTTTCTTAAAATGATACTTAATTCTTTTTACCTCAATTTTAAAAACCACTTATAATGCTGTCTGAGAGTCTGGGAACAAAGAGAGGAACTAGAGGAAGTCTGAAAGAAGAGAAAACTATAGAAATTTGGGGACCAAATCCTGTTTTTTTGGGCTGTGTGGAAATGGACTGGTTGTGATGGTATTTAACCAAACCTATAATGTATTAAAATTCATAGACCTGTACACCAAAAGAAAAAAAAGGTCAATTTCACTGTGTTATAATTTTAAATATAAAATAATTGTTAATCAGGGGGAAAATAAAACACTCAGTCCTGTTGAAGGTTGAAAGTAAAGAAGCCAGTGAATGAATATGGAAAATTCTGGAAAGAGAAAAAGAAAGAGTACCTTGAGATTATCAATTATTCTGAAAGTTGTTTAAAAATCTTAAAATGTTTTAAAAATTCTTATGCAAATGATATTGCAAAGACGGATTTTAAAAAGTTGCCAAGAATCTTCTAACTATATTAGGTCACCTATTTGTATTTTAAAAGTTCTGTAGGCTTCAGTCAAGTTCTGTTCTTCCTTCCCCTTTTTTTTGTTTAAAAAATAATTTTATTTACTAAAACAAAAAAGAAAAACATGAGAAGAGTCATATTGTTTTGTACTTCTTTATTTCTTTAAGATATGGCTTAATAGAAAATAGATTCTTGTGTTTCCTTCTGTATTCAATCTGTTGCAATATGTTAATTGGTTGAAATATAAAGAGAAAAACCTGCATTACACAGATATATACAGGGTCCAGCACAAATAATACCCCTTTTTATTATAAAGTCTTTTATTACAAAGTCATCAGCAT
Source organism: Tonatia bakeri (assembly GCA_004024845.1). Lineage (NCBI taxonomy): Eukaryota > Metazoa > Chordata > Mammalia > Chiroptera > Phyllostomidae > Tonatia > Tonatia bakeri. The sequence goes on from PVIA01011854.1 coordinate 29,836, forward strand.
GTAATTCTGTAATATAACTGTCACACTCTAGCATATCATGTGACACTTTAGGTGAAATGTTCAAATTAAAACTATAAGTTATTAGATCCATGCTATTACCCTACCAACCACACTCAAGCAGGTGTTACTTCTGCTGTACTCTATAGTTAAAAATAAAATCATATTTGAAGTTTTCTCACCTGTAGAGACTTTTTGAATCTACACAAAACATAATAAATGGTAATTTCTTATGGCTTATCTGAAACCATATGAACAAAATTTTTATACCTTGTTACACTAAAATATATTGGTCTGTTTTAACTTTGAGTAGATTGTTTATGCATTATTTTGTAATATTATGCAATAATCTTTCAGAAAGTACTGCTTCATTGAGTTATATAGATCTTCTACCTAGTACATATTTAGTGATATAGTATCAAAAATTACTTTAAAAATATCACAAATGATCTCACAAAGTCTTCAACTATCGACTGTTAGGATAATGGTGGTAGATACAGTTTTCCAAATATCTAATTTTCACTTGAAAAGTATAACTTTATCATTAACAACAAATGCTGTCACCTTTTAAAGCAACAGTTTTATTTTCTTTATTTTTCAGGGAAAATAATCCATCAGATATTCAAGTCAAATAAAAATTTTTCATTTATATCTCATCCTTTCAAGTAAACATGATATTCCATGGGAAAAGCAAAAACAGTATAGCTGGAAACAAGTCATCAAACACATACTTTTTACTCTAGACAATGATTTCATTTTGCAATACACTGATTGGTTGCCCTTCATACATGCTCCTACTGGGGACTGAACCTTCAACCAAGGTATGTGCCCTGACCAGGAATTGAACTCGTGACCTTTTGCTTTGTAGCATGATGCCCAACCAACTGAGCCATACTGGTCAGGGTGGAATATGAATTTTTAGCAAGTTCAGAGTTGCTGGTTATGAACACTTATTGTTTGCTGTTCTTCCTTCCCTTTGCTGCAAGTGCTACCTGGCTCAAAATTTCATGGAGAGAAGGACAGGGTCGTCTTTACTTTCAGGGTCCTCACTGCTGCTGCAGAAGCTGCTGAATCTGAAGCTGCCTTTTACAATAGATGCGGATTAAAGTTTGAGAATCACTGGCTGGTGGTAGCTGGTTGCCTTGGAGGTTGCTACTAAGGCCTAAAGTAAATTCTTCTTCTGAGGCTGACTACCATCACACATGCCTCCCCTGTTCCCTGCTGCTGAGAGTGAGGGCATAGTCCCCAGGATTTCTTCCAGCAAAATGAAACCACTATATTGGAGTTGCCCAAAGAAGCTTATCTTAATTACATTTTTTAATACCATAGGCAGTATTCAAGGATTATTTTTTCTTGTTATCCTAAAACATCTGCTTTTTCTCTTAAATTGAACTTTTATATCATCTACTTGACCTGGTTGAGGGGAGCAAGCTGATGGGAATGGGTAGAATCTAGGAGAAGAGGTATTTAACTGGAAGTTATGGAGGGTGCTAGTTAGCAGAGGTAGGTGCCTGGGGCAGAAAGAGTTCCCTGTGGTCTCCCATTGCTCAGGGGGGACAGAATGGTCCTACGCAGAGCTGCTGTGTTCATACACACTCTTGCGGGAAGCTCTGCGGTGAATGCCTTGTCCTGAGCATGATTCCTGGCTGCTAATGTGCAAAGGAGACTTTCTCTGTGGGTCTTGGGTACAGGTGCAGAGAAGCTCTGGAGCTGCTGTCACTGGGTGAGCAGCCGGTGTGTGCAAAAGCTGCAAGACCGATTGGTGTTTCTCCATGGATGACATGACTGGGTCTATATACATTTAACTTTATGCAGAAAAAAATCCAAGTGAAAAAATGAGTTAGCAACTGAGATTTCTTCCATCATATATTTTTCTTTTTAATTAATATTTAATGACCAGTTAACCAGCAATCTGTTATCTTTCTAATGAAGAAAAAAGGTATTATAGCCAATTAAAGGTATTATAAAATATATTTATTGCCTGCATTTTAAAGTCTTAATTAAAGACACATCCCTCATGAAAATCTTTTTAAAGGTACCTTCAGAAGTGCACAATAAAGAGGGAAAGAAGCGCTTGCATGCTAAAAAAGAAACAGTTTCTCTCATGGTTGGCTCCTTAAATGTGTTTCTTGGACAAATTTATAAATTTATGCAACAATTAGCTGTTATGGAAGAGATGGCAATGTAAGTCAAGACTGTGAGTAAAAATATGGGTCTGTCATTTGCTTGGTGTAGATTTTGTACACAGCACATACATGCAATAGAATCATTCTCAAATTTGAGGAATTCAGAAACTTTTACTTGTGAAAACTCAATATAAAGATACAATGGAGCACTAAATTCACAGAGTAATTCAAGAACATGTTATTAGAAAAGGAGCTAAGTTCTTACAGATCATCTTAAATGAACATAACACATGGTCCTAAAACTGTGGCTATCAATTCCTACTAGAAACTTAAGTTGTGCATTGCAGGAACTGGAATCTGTGAAGCAGATCTACATTATTGAAGATTCTGTGCAAGATGGCTAGAGAAAGAGCACAGTGAATTCATTTCAGGTGGCTAAATATCAATTAGACCAGAGTAAGTAAACAAATTCTAAACCAAAGTTTTCTCTTTCCTTTGTGTGTTTAGAGCTCTTGGTTCTACTCGTCAGAGAAGATGGGGAAGATGGGAGGCCATCTGTACACTGTTATCTTTATTAGGGTTGGTCTTAGATAATAAAATCCTATATTTCTAAGTGAAATAGAAGCTCAGACAGAGTCTACTTTACTTAATTTTAATTTGAGAAAAAAATATAAAGAGTTTAAATGATTTGCTCAAGCTAGCTATTGGCAAAACTGGGTCTAGAATTTACCAGATTCTGTCCTGTGATCATTTTATAATGGAAGAAGCAAAATTCCTATTTGTGTAGTGCATTTTATCAATGGGCATGAAAAGTTCTGTGTAAAGTGCTATTTAACCTATGCTTGCTAGTTTTTAGTCAATTGGGGTAAACTCAAAATGTATTTGCTATAACCCAGTAAACAAAAAGGGCACCCTTTTCAGTAAATTGAAGTTAAAGACATAATGAATTTTGGACAAGAAGGATTATTTTTAAGACATTATGACAATTTCTGTCCCTGAATCTGAATCAGTGAAAATGAAGAATCTGTTTAAAACTTTTAAATATTGGGATGATTTTATGAGTGATTTTGGCAATAAAGTAATTTAGTAAATGTTGGAAAAATCTACCAAAATCTGACAATGTTCAGAATTCTAACTAGATTGTATATGATATTTCTCTTATTTTATCCTATTCACTTTTTGGAGTAATTACTTGTGAATTTATAGGAATATACTTGCAAATATAAAACACAAGCATAGAATATTAAATGACAGTAATTCTTGTTTGAGTATCCTGAAAGGTAAAATTATTTTTTCAGTTCTTCCTGTTTCTTTGTAAAGAGTAATCAGTGGGCTTATTTTATTAACATTTCCGCTCATTGGTGTGTTTATATCTTGTTGACTATAAGCTTAATGAAAAAGCAGAGCAAAGTAACTTCCACTGGTAGTAATAAAAATCTTAGAGCTGAGAAGGAACCGCTTGTAGATGCATAGTTTTATAATGCTAAATTATAATGCTAAATAGGTTTTGGTGAGTATTCAGCACAAAAAACAACAAACAGTAAACTAAACCCAATATCTTTCAATGGTATTTTCTTTTTCTACAGTAGAACGGTGGAAAGGAGGCAGGAGTGTTCCACCTAGTGGTTGAACATGGATCGGCGTGCTAGACTCTGCAAATCCTATTTTACAGAATCTGTAGCTTATCAACATGTTCTTAAACGCCAATGCTTTCCTCCTTAGATAGATTTATTTTTCTTAGTCTAGAGAGCCCTCATCAGGTATTATTATTCTATGTGAAGATCATAAATAATTTAAAAGTGATTTTAAATAAGTAATCACCTCTAATGTGCTCCTCTAATGTATATTCATGGACATTTGCCACTGAGTTATATCAATAAATTGTATTTAATTAAATTCAGATACAGCTAAGAACTATATATTAAAAATAATGCCATTTTCAGCTGCTTAATTGTTAGTGGCTTTATATTAGCATACCAGAAGTGATTTCATTTCTGTGGACTACCAGTTCATTTTTCAAATAAACATTGATTTTTATAACTTGATGTTTAATCTAATGCTTAGCCTCCTCATATATATTTTATCTATTAGATAGAATACAAATAATAGTGACCATAAACTGTTACTCTTCATATTTAACCTTACCTTTCTCAGGTGGTGAGTTTTTATATCCTAGACTATGGTTATGGGCATAACCATATGGGCATACTTATGGGCATAAGTATAGCAGACTTATAGAACTCTAGCCCAAGGAATCTGTTGTTGAACTGTTCTTGAGTTCAGTACAGGATTTTAAGATTTTCTGCTTTGTGCTGTGCCTCATACAGCTAAAACCTTGGCTGAAGTCTTAGTGAGCGTGAAGTGGGTATATCCTAATCATTATCATGGAAGAGAAATTCCAGAAATGGTTATTTATTTACTGTGACAGACTTAGGTGTATCCTTAGGTCTTTTGTCTTTTTGTCTGAAGGCAAAGAATGCCTTTAAAATAAGAGCTGAAAGATTTTTAGACAGTGCAACTAAACCAACCTCATGATATAGTGTCCTGAAGTTCCCTGTATAAAACTGAAGTTGAAATTACATGTTCTCCTATTCCTAATCAAATTCTAATTTTGTTTTCTTGGAAACTTTTAGAATTTTTTTTGAAAGTCAAATTGTACCTTTTTTTTCCTTTAGCTTTACACAGGCTTTTAGTTAAAAACAATGACACTTTTACTTAACCTCTTACCCTTCAGAATCTTTTAGGTTATGAAGGCTTTTCATTAGGTTGTAATCACAGAAGTTACAGTGTACAGTTTATATTCTCCTTCAGTAGAAGCAAAGACACTGATAGGTAAAGAGTGAAATACATTAATCTGATTGCTTAAAATATTAATTGTGGGTAATGATTCTTTTTTTGTGTAGGAATGTAAAATAGAAAATATGATTCATTTCTGGTTTTAGAACTTTGATATTATTTATTCTGAGATTATCATGTCCATTCAAAGAAACAATATTTTGTTAATCTATCTCCATTTTTAACATAATGGCATTAGTGAAATGTCATATTATATTATAATAAGTCCTTCCTTCCATTTTTTTTCTTTTTTTGCACAAAGTCCAATGACTAAATGTTGCTAGTGAGTGGCATCCTCAGTATTTGGTGTAATCGCTGAAGCAAATACTACAACTTAAGCAGTCATATGGATAAAAGACCCTGTCTAAAGTTATTACTGATCAGAGAAACTCTCTTTATTAGGATATAGTCACTTAAGTTCTACACATTTTGTGGACTTTTCAGGAAACAGTAGGAGGCCACATGGTGCAAAGAAAAGAACATTTAGCTTGGAGCCTTGCTTTGTTGGTAGAAATGTTTTCAGACTTTTCTTAAAGAGACTTATTTCTGACTATATTTCCTATATATTAAACTAGCTCTTTAAGACAGTGAGCCAATCATTTGACATATCTGGGCCTCATATGGAGCATACAGTAATTTGGGGCAAAGTAATTAAACAGTAATTACACCTACCAGACTCTGTAGTCCACTTTCAGCTCGAACTTTAAACGGGAAGTGAGTCTTCTTGACAAGAGGGCTTTCACACACCCCTTCATTACCATTCCTCTTCATCAGCTGGTGGGGTCAGAGGGAACAAGGCCACTCAAGTTACACAGATACAGGACGAGGGCTCAGACAGGAGGTGGCAGGGAGCAGCAGTTCCCTGCAGTCATCTTTCTTAGTAAGTAAAGCAAGCAGCCAACCTTCGGAGGGAGTCAAACTCCTCTTCAGAAATCACATTCTCATCTCTAGGACAGTGCCTAAAAGCAAAGTTGAACAATTCTGCTCTTGGCAATAAGTAGCAAGAAGGCCACATTCAGAGAAAAATAATAAGAGATAGAAGAGAATCCAGATAGTTTTGAAATATTTTTCACCAAAGTAGATTGTTATTGCTTGTGATAAGTGAGGAGGAAACAGTGATTGCTGTCAGAACGATCTTGTGTGACTTTTGTAGACTATGTAGGGCTGAGCCTTGAATAGCGTGGGGGCGAGGGGCACCGACCACCCTTGCAATTAAAAAATTTACATATAACTTCTGAATTCTCCCAAACTTAACTACAATAGTGCCTCGGTATTCTTGGGGAATTGGTTCTAGGCCCTCCATGTTACCCCAGTCCACAGATGCCCAAGTCCTTTACATAAAGTGGCGTAGAACAACATCCACATCCACAGGCCTCCAACTGTGGATCAAAAACTGTTTTCTGCCCATGGTTGGCTGAACTTGCAGATGTGAAACTGAGAGATACAGAAGGCTTACTGTGTATTTATTGAAAAAAATCTGTGTATAAGTGGACCCACACAGTTCACACTTTTGTTGTTCAGGGGTTACCCATACTTACAGGTCTGCTACAAGCCATATGTAATTCTCATTACATGCATTATATGCTCTATTCTTATAATAAAATAAGTTAGAGAAAAGAAAATATTATTAAGAAAATCAAAGGAAGAAAAAGTACATTTACTGACTTATTTTAAAAGAAGTCCATATGTAAATGGACTTGAACACTTCGAACCCATGTTGTTCAAGGGTCATCTGTAGTTAAGGTAAAATGAGATCATTGGGGTGAGCCCTAGTTCAATATGATTGGTGTCCTTTTCAGAAGGGAAAATTCAGACACAGACAGGTACAGTGGCAAAACACCCTGTGAACATGAAGGCAGATTGGGATGAGCGATCCTACAAGCCAAGGAATGCCAAAGATTGCCAGTAAACTACCAGAATTTAGAGGAGAGGCCAGCAATGGATGCTTCCTCTCAGCCTTCAAGAGGAACCAGCCCTGTCAACGCCTTGGGATGGGCTGAGTTGGTTCATGTCAGCCTTCCAGCGTCCAGAACTGTGTGAGGTGACAACTTCCTGGGGTTTCAGGCCCCCAGTCGGTGGTATTGTGTTATGATAGCCCCCACACACCTCTAATACAATGTCATGAGTTTGACAGTTCTCATTACTTCTTTTGGTCATCTTCATGAGTGAAGATTGTCTGGTAAGAAACAGGATGCTCAGTTAAATTTCAATTTCAGATAAAAAACAATGTAGATAAAACAAAACAAAACAAAATAAAGTGTCCTGTTTGGGACATACTGATTCTACAAAGTCACTCATTGTTCTTTGACACTCATATTTGACTGGGTGTCCTGTATTTTTATTTGCTAAATCTGATGGGAGTCTTCTAGGGTAATATTTGTCACAATTACGTTCGTTAATTTACAGGGACTTAGTGGATCCTCTGGTGCCTACTTAAGGGGCAGAAGCAAAGAAGTGCAAATGCTTTTAGGTTACTGTCTCAATGAGGTTTATTTCTGATTATATTTATATATGTTTAACCAGTTCTGCAACTAACTAGCTGTAGGACATCGTGTAAATCATTTGACGTGTCTGGGCCTCAATCTTCTCATTTGTTAAATGAGGGAGCAGAACTATATGCTTTCGAAAGTTCCTTCCAGCTCTAAATGTCCACCATTCAAGACAATGCTTCTTAAAGAACATTTGAAAAAGCCTAGTTTATCAAAGCATTAGAAAGTAGTTAGCTGTTTTTATGGCTTGGATCAAAAATATAAGCTGTCACTTCTTGGGAAGCTTTATTACCTCCACTTCTTAGCAGAGACTGGAGTTTAATATCATTATGGTGCTCCTTAATGAGGAATTCCTAATTTAGGAGGGTGTTCATGATAATGATCACTTAAAAAGATCACTGATTTGAGAAATGGTTCAAGTCTTAATGGGTGTTGAGAATGAAAGCTGAGTGATTACTTTTTTACTGGGCTGGTGGTGTTGATGTTTGCTCTGCTAATTGTACTTAATTTACTGTGAAGTTTTTTCACAGGCTCCTGTTGCTAGGAGGAATGCCGTTATTGGGTGAGGCCTTGAACTTGGAGCCTTTATTTATTGCCTCTCACATAAGCCTTAATAGTGAAGGTGGCCCAAATTTATTTTTAGGTAGTGTATTAGAGGAAGTGTACTGGAGTTAGCCTAGCAGTTTTGCATTTTCCCTCCGCACTGCTTCTTAGGCATGTAAATAAATGTACCCATCAGTTTATAAAATCCTAGGAGTTGGTAAGGTTGCCAAAGCTTAAAAAAGAGACCAGGTTCTTGTTTCTCAAAGATGGTACAAGAAAGCCAATGAACATTTCATACTCAGAGCCCGTGGGAAGTTGGGATGATAGGAATTTGAGGTTAAGAATAAAGAAGGAAAGAAAATAGTCCTGATAAAAAAGCTATGAAAGCTCTTTGCTTTTATAGAAAGCTTAGCAGAACACCAGGTTCATTCTAGGACCTGACACTTGGGCTTAAAGAAGATACTCAGCCCTTGGTCTCTTTTGTAAAGGTTATAGTGAGGCTGTTGTCATAACTGAGATAAAGCTCTTCTTCCAATAACCACATCTTGAAAAATACAACTCAAATTAGTAAGCAATACAAATCCTTATAAAGACATCTAGAAGATTCTCTTTACCTTCCATGAGCCAATTTATCCTGTTTCATATATGATGTTATAAAGAAGTTTTAATTACCTCAAAAAATGAGAGTGTGGGAGCACCCTGTTTGTTATCCTCCTAATATCAATTTTCTCTTCTTTCTGGCTAATGGAATCCTGGCTACAATGTGTCCAGTTCCTGGGGATAAATCGTGATTGGTCCAAGCAATTCTAATAATCTTGCTCTCCTATTGGGAACCATTCCTCGTGGTGTGAGAATGTAGTTCAGCCTGCACTTGGAAAGGCCAATGGGGAGTGAGGCCAGCACATAGGACCATGACCACAGGTAGGTTCTCCCATGGGGAATCAGGCTTGCATTGTACCTAGGCTGCTATGAGACTTGCTTTTCCTAGAACTCCCTCACCCTGGATTGAGGCAGCAAATATTTACTGCATATCTCTGAAGTAACTTCCTAAAGTCTATGCTAAACCTCCCAAGTATGGAGTGTAACCAATTCAACCACTTTTCCCCTTGGTCTGCAACATCCTTCTCTTTGAAGTAATTAGCAACATTCTTCCTTTGTTTTCTGTAAAAGGTAATCACCTATAGCGAACCTGTGCATAGTAAATGAGGACCATCCTCAATGTAATGTACCCAGAAAGGGCTCCAGGTATTGGGGCCCTCTCTCTCACTTAGAGAGTGACCATGCCGTCCCTTTTTTCCCACAGGACTTCTTTAGTCCATGTGAATTTGTTTCTCGCAGCCACAACACATGGATCCTACTAGCCAGGGTACGCATCACTCTCCAATTTCCAAGCTTCCTTTGCAGCTATCAGTGGCCATGTGCCCTAATTCTGGGAAATAAGACAGGAGGAGATCTGTGGTAGTTTCTCCTGGGAAAAGCTGACATCAGTAGCAGATGCACCTCTTCTCATTTTGCCCTTTCCTGAACCTTCCTGCCTCTAACTGGAACACAATACCTGCATGAGGTGAGAGGTCAGAGGGATGATAGTGAGGAAAGGTTGAAGGAGCCTGTGTCTTTCACTTCATTGGCCCTCAGATTACTCTGAACCTCTGACCTCCCGGCATTTTGTTGTATCAGGTCCTGCTCAGTTCTTGACACTGGGCTGCATTATAACAGGAACTCCTTATCACCAAACAAACCAACATCATCTGGTGTCCTCTGTTTACTTGACTTAAAGTGTTTTTTGATTAGAGTGGAGCAGGTCTGTGCCCTGAAGGTTTTGTTTTCTCTTTATTTTCTACCCATCATATTGGGGTACATGAAGAATCACACACAGTGAGCTCTATCAAATATGATTACAAATAATGGGAGTGATTATACATCTGCACTGTAGTCATATTAACAATAGCTGCTTTGCTCTGTAAGACCCCCATCACCTTCAGTCCATTAAGGGAAGCCAAGCTACAAATCAGGGACTGGTCTCATGACTTTGGTTGTACTTTCTCTCCAAGGATTGTGTATGAATTGAGACATAAAACAATTAATTTAACTGGACATAGGAAAGTCATCCTGATCTGAGAACCAAGTGTCTGGTTTTTCCACTAAGATTTATTGTTCAGTATGTCAACCAGGCCAGGCTGAGCATTCCTGAGTAATTAGGAGTCACTTCATTGGCATACCTACTGACCTCACCTTGCAAAACTCTCAAGTGTCTGAGCCAGAATCCACCCCTCCCGAGCATACCTTTGCAGCAATATCCTGGCAGATACTTTATGACATGTTGCCATGACATAAAACTCACATTAATTGCATTACACTGCCCCAAGCCCCAGGCTACTGGGGAAAATGGTGTTTGAAGCCCAAGCTAAATAATATGCTTTTAATGAGCTCATGTGCATAGCAGATCAAAAGCATCACCAAAAGGTAAAAAGTTCAAAAAGACCTTTACATGCACAGTGAATTTGACCAAAGCAGCTTTCATGCTCTTTCTGATAGAATTTTAAAAGTGTTTTCAAGTTTCTGATCCTAAATATTACACGTCAGCAGATCCCCCTTTTCCTTTCATCACACAGACATGGGGCGTTTGGTGGTGTGGTGGATTTATTAGCAGGGAATAACAATGCTTTGCAGTCTGTGATGCTGAAATTCTCAGGGTCTGCAAGCATTTGGGAATGTTATCTGAGTTATCTGGCAATCTGATAGGATATCATCTCTTCAAATGTTGGGGGGAAGGCACAAAGGCAATAGGCAGCTTGGGGAACTTAAGTTTTGCTCAAACCACATCCACTTCAGGAGCCTCTCTTAGAAATCTCAGAATTGAGGGGAGGAGGGAAAAAAAATGAACATTTGTTGAGTGCCTATTAAATAATAAATATTATATGTGCTAGTGACTTTTGATGCATTCTTTCATTGAATCCTCAAAGTATCTCAGTGAGGTGGCTAGTGTTAATAATATGTTCTTCCACTGAACTTTATTTTTTTAACCAAAATACTGTGCTTATTATAATCACCCTTGTATTAAATTGATTTTGTAAGTGTGGGCCTTCACCTTTAGACTGTGTGCAGTTAGAGAGCAGAGCATCTGCTATCGTTGATGGCCTACTCTGTGCTGGCCACAGTACTGAGGCGCATCATCTCCTTTACTCTTATAAAAACTCTGGGAGTTCGGTTTTGTTTGCTTATCTTATAGATAAAGGAATTGTCCAAGAGCTTGGGTAACTGGCTTTTAAAATCACCCAGCCAGTAAGTGGCAGAGCTGAAATTTGAACTCAGGTCTGTGAGTCTACAGTCCACTCTTCTCTGCTGTGCTTGGCTGTCCTCAGTTTTTGCATCATCCTTAGAATCTAGTGCTTCAGTGTTTGACTGAATGCTTCCTGCACTGTGAGTGATCTGTTTTCCAAAGCTAACCCTGCCTTCCAGGTTCTGATCACCTGATTGCAACCCCCCTCAACACCTTTTGTCCTTTTGTCCACACTCTCTCAACACCCTTCCAATTGCTCATCGTGTGAAGTGTGGGTCAAGGATCAGCAGCATCAGCACCACCTGGAAATGTGGTAGAAAAGTGCACTCTCAGGGCCTTCCCTAGACTTTCTGAATCTGAGGTAGGACCCAGGGAAGTGGTTTTAATCAAGCCTTCTAGGTGATTCTGCTGTGTGCCAAACTCAGCACTGTCTTTGGTAGTCTCTGCCAAATCACG